>BJBW01002215.1:157678-237114 GCA_004320125.1 Scolopax mira | reverse complement strand
TCCTGTAGTGAGGGGCCCAAAACTGAACACAGTACTCAACGTGAGGCCTCACCAATGCCGAGTACAGAGCCATGATTTGCCAGTCTCTCCAGGAGAACGCCATTGGGGACAATGTCAAAGGCCTACTGAAGTCCAGGTAGACCACGTCCACAGTCTTCCCTTCAGCAGGGTTGGCAATTGCAAGAATAGAATACTTCATCAACCTGCTCATCCTGGTTGGGTGGTCTATAGCAGACTCCCAGCACAAAATCACCCTTGGTAGCCTTCACTTTCATCTTTATCCATAAACACTTAACTTCATTGTTGCTGGAATCTAGCTCTATACTTTCTGCAATAAGAGTTTTCCCATTGTTCATAAGCAGAAATTTCTAAACGTCTATCCCTTTTCTCAAATGAAATGACAGAGTGAGAGTCCTCACTAACACAGCCTCCTTCAAGCCCTGGCATGCTTCCCTTAGGTTTAATCTTGACAGGCCTAGTTATCTCCCCTTCCCCCCTCATATCTAGTTTAAAGACCTGTCAATGAGCCCTGCTAACCCCAAATTCTTTTCCCCCTCTGGGACAGGTGTACCTCAGCTGCCACCAGCAGGCCAGCTGTCTCATACAGCCACCTATGGTCAAAAAACCCAAAGTGAATACATGAAATGCAAATGAAACTAAAGAAAGGCTTCCCAGTGCCCTGTTACCCTGCAGGTCTCTGTTTTCTGTCCTGAGGAATTTTGAAGAGTGGGAAAGATGACAACACCTTTTGGACCCTAAATCCCTAAGGAGACAAGGTTTGCAGTGCTAGGCACAGGAATGCAGCATGCTGCATCTCAGAAAGCATTTTAAATGGCTCTAAAGAACAAACAAAATCCATAGACTGATGCAACTAGAGGATGTAGGAGAGTGGTCTCAGAGGGGGATTCTGGTCCTTTTCTCTTATAATAGTGCTTCTGAAATAATGTGGGACTTATTCAAGGAAGAGATGTGATAATGGTAATTTTTTTCAGGAAGGATTGGAAGATGGTAAGAAGATTCCATAACTTCCCAAAAGACCAAACAGGATTCAAAGGCAGGAGTTCCTAACACTTCCTTCCCTGGGTATTGATGCCAAAAGACAGGCATTTGGTTGGCTTTTGTGTACCTACACAGGTCTCCCACAATTAAGGAGAAAACAATGTAAAACTTTCATCCCAAGAAAGTGGACTCCCCGGAATCCTAAGGAGAAAACAATTCTTGCATTTTCAAAATAAAAAGACAAAAAGATGAAACAAACTTTCTTAGATCTAAAGGCCACCTTACAGTAAGAAAGTATTAGAAAGGCCAAAGGCATATGTTCCAAAAAACCCAGCAGTAAGTGCTGCTTAAATTAAATACACAACCAGACTCTTACAGCTATCAAAAGCTGCTTATTAAATTAAATAAACAAAAGCTGATTAATAAGACACTTGGTGTTAAATGGTTAGCCTCCTGCTTGCTCTGCAATGTTCATTCTACATCAATAAATGAAAAATCATCATGCCTAAGCATGTCTAAATCTGGGCTATAAGGATTCTTAATATATTCCTTCAGTGAGGCAGACTGAACAAAGAATTACTGACATGAAAGAATGATACAGCATATACTAATGGAAATTTTGAAGCAGTGTCGCAATTAACATGAGGTCAATTCAACTCTCAGTGAGAAAATAATGAAATTGGTTAGAAGTTTTCCTTTGTGGCCAAGATGAAATAGGATTCAAGGGTCCTACTGTCTACAGAAGAATTTCACAATGGTTATAAAACTGAAGAACCCTGAGGCTAAAAGTGCCTGCACACGCAAAGGTTGTTCCCTGTCCCCCTCAATGGTGCCGATAAGGAGTCTAGTCCCAGCCTGGTCCTACCTAGTCAGGTCTGCATCTGGTGCAAAAGTCCTGGACAGGAAGAATTGGTCAGAGAAATCCCACCCAGGAGAGAGAGCTGCAACAATCCCTTTAGCTTCTATTATAACTAAATCAGGTTAATTTTCTCTTTTCTACACGTGGTATCCCCAGAAAGGTTCAAAGTCCTGCTTGGACAGCCTGAAGCCTAATTACCCATCTATATTAGGGTGTGAAGCCATGGCACCCAGTGTCCACCCAAGCCTAGACTAGAAGTGAAATACCTGTATCAGCATAGTACTATAACTAGTTTCCCCAAATAACCAGGGTAAGCAATAGCGTGTTTCTCTGACACAGCCATGATGCTTTGAAGAGCCCATCCAGCAGGCACCAGTATGTACAGCACTGCTCTCTCCTGACTCAACTGAGCTTCATTCCTCCTCCAGCACATGGTGTGCACAGTTTAAAACCCATGTTACAGGAAGCATTGTGCAAGGAAAAAATGCTGTAAGTTGGATTAGACTCATGTGTGCAGGTTGATGAACTTTCCCAGCTTGAAACATGAATCATAGACCCTTCAGCATCTTCTTTTCAAGAACAGTCCCTTGAGTCAAACTTGGAGAAATGTGCATATTGCATAAACCAAACAAAACCACCTAGGCACACTGAGGCTCACACTTCCCTTCCCAAGGAGCAGGTAGGAAGAAAAATACGTACCAGATACTAATCATACTGCATAATACACACTCAAAGAAGGGTGTTCAGGTGCAGTTGTGGATGTGTGGCTACAAAAACCTGTTGAGAATAGGAAGAACAACGTGGATGCAATCACCCTTGAGATCAGGTCTCTGCTTATTGGATAGTTAAATGAAGTTTCCAAGACCTTTAGTTCAAAAATAATTGTTTTAGGACTTGTCCTCACAGGAAAATTACTGAGAAGAAAATTATAAATGTAGTCTGCCCTAGCTACTCTCTAACAACTCTGTGAGGACATCCAGGGCACAGAAAGCATAGGGCAGAATATTAAACTCACTTATATTGTAAAACAAAGATAGAAAATCAACTGGTATGAGGGTTCCCAGACAGAACAGCAGCAATGGGGAGAATGAGCATGGAGATTTTGCAAAGCAAAACACTTCTGTTAATGTTAAATAATGAGGCTGTGGTAGATAAATAACTAAGTTATTAGAATGAAAGGTTATTTAAATAGCCAGGTAGCTGCTTGTTGATGATTTCTGAATAAAGGAAAAAGTACAAAGCAAAGGCCAAGTGTTATTTTTCTCCTTTCAAAAGCAGGACGCTGCAATTCAAATTGATCCTTGTCATGACCAATGAAAAAGGGGGGGTTCTAAATGTTGGTTTTGTATAAGCCATTCTTCAGCTGGTTAATAAGAGGGGAAAAAAACTCCAACCAACAGCCCAGTCTGATTTCTAAGAAAGAGTAACAATTACCCATAAGTTATCTGACAATCTTTATATGTTGATTACAACCAGTGGGTGGAAAGATTGCTTTGCCTTCACTCTTAACACAGTACAGGATGGAAGGTGGCATCTCCTACAAGCTTGTGCCTTGGCACTGAAGAAAAGCTAACTCAAAACAATTTACGGTTAAAACCACTAAGTGACCACAGGAATAAGTCACAAACACAATACCCCATTTCCCAGTGAGTTGGTGCCAAGACCTCCCTGCTACAATAAAGGGAGAAAATGAGCATATGCAGAGGTGAAATGTCCATCACAACATATATGCTAAAATTTGGGTCTGATGAAAGGGCACAAGAATAGAGGGTTAGCCAGTTATCCATTCTTCCCATGCACTGAACAGAAGAAATTCAAGGGAGATCCTTAGGACAAACATGCCAAAATACTCCTGCCCTGAGATGGAAACTGTCTGTACAAAATACCAATAGCAGCATAAAAAGGACTGAGCCCTGTGTGAGAGATGTGTCATGTAGCCTATATACTCTATATGCTATGCTTCAGCTGTGAATCCAACTAGGAAATACGTCTGTTTGATTACAACTGAATGCCCTGGAGCATGTTATTGCTCTTATAAAATTGCTTTTTCATTTTTTTCATAAATATAACACCAAAAGAGGTATCCTTCCATCATTAAAAGTAGTTCACATCCAATTAAAAATTGGTCCTCCAAGGGAGTTTCAAATCAGGGCTTTGACTTGATTTGATATCCCAGGCACTATATCAAGAGGCTGAAGAACAACCTGTCCTCATTCTGCATGAGTCACATCCTCTCAGCATCCATGCGCTTAAGGCATTCCTCTAAAGAGGAAAAAACCCTATGCTAATTTCCAGGCATATGATCCTCCTCTGGGGTTTTTTGCTCCGTTTAAGATTAAGCTTTTAGAGTTATAATGGATATTGCATCATCAGACTAGCTTTAATATGTAAAAGAAAGGCTAATTATATGCTGTTCAGTGGTGGTAGCAAAAATATAAAAATCAAAGCTGTTTTTTTCTTTTATTTTTCCTTTGAACCCTCATGGCTCAGGGAAAGCACAGTGTTGACAGCCTTGGGCTATGAAGAAATGCAGGGTGAAATTGGCCCCCATGCAGATTGCAGGCAATGCAGGGCTTCTGCCCAACCTTCTCAAGATTGATGCACGGCTGCAAATTTAATTTTCATCACCTAGAAGCAGACAAGGGAGGCAGAGACAACGCAGCCCAGTTTTCCCCATCAGGGAGACCGTTCAACCTATCCTGCACTGCTTTTCTCAGAAATGCCTGTAAAACACAGAGTAGGGGTGGCTGGCTCTGGAAAAGTTTGTAAATAACACTGGGGCAGGGTATGAGGTAGAGGGCTCTGCCCTGCCCACGGTGCTCTTTAGGGTCTGGGGAGCAAATATAGACAACACAAGGCCTGGGATCTACTCAGCATAAGAAGGCATCTCATACATCTTCAGAGCCTAGTTCTGGTCAAGCCACCGTGACAATCTGGACAGGAAGAGCTCTTGCAACCCAAGAGGCTTTGTCACACAGTATGGAAAGGATTTGATTTTTAAGGGTTTGTGCCAATTGATTAAAGGCTAATGCCCATTATTTCCCATTATTTTTCATATTTTCCCAAGTTCCAAAGAAATTTCAAGACTCTGCCAGCATTCTGGGGCTTTTATTTAGAGTGCTAAGGAATCAAACTGGGCAGACTATGGGAGATCAGTGCTGTGGGGAAGCCGCCTCTCATCTCAAAGCCAATGTTTTCTAAACCAGAGCCAAAGGCAGAGCTCTTAGCTGTGCATCCACCAAATATCATGGTTTCTCCGAATTACAGTTTTTATACTCTAGTTAATCACTAACAACAGATCCCAACACCCCTTTTTCAGTTGCAATGGTTGTAACCAGGTACATCATCCTGGCTGGATTTTGGGATTGTGTCTCCATCCAGCACAGTGTCCAAGCCATACAGAATTCACTTCTTCAAAGTATTGACTGAACCTCCTAAATATCCATAAAAAGTACCATACAGTGTATAGAGTAGACAAACTGGGATCTACTTTTAAGAAATAGCTAGAAGAAGAAAATAACATGGATTCATCACTCACCAAAATATATGCATAAACTCATACCTCAGTAGCTTTGGCCGTTTTTCCTATGTTTTATGAGATGGATAAAGGAATAGATGTAGGAAGAACAAAGTGAACAATGCAAAGAGTAAATCAATTTTAGATAAGGAACACAAACACGCATTGTTTCGGCAAAGGTCTCTCTAAATTTAGTTTGGGATTCTTTTGTATATTGATTGTGTAATTCCCCTGCAATTCCCTATCCTAAGGTAGACAGCAAAAGTTACTCTTTAAGAGAGAATTTAAATGAATTAACAACGTTGCTGGGAAAAGAGAGGTATCATGCAGCTCCACAGCAAGCACTTGTGAACAAAGACAGGCTAACGGAGATCAGCAGCTTTTGCTGTGCCATAAAATAAAGAGGCAGAGACAAACCTCCTCAGAGCTGAACTAAACTACCCCCACAAAAAATGACTCCAGCCTCCCAGGGGAACAAGACATAACTGCACCAAACGTCTTAAGTGCCTATTCGTGTAAAAGGATGACATAGCAGCACTGTGTAAATCCTGCTCACCTGCTTGCTTCTCGTTTACCGAGTGATTTACTGGAGCAAATTGCAGCATGACTACCTGATCTCTCTGTGACAATGAGTGTTTAATACCCCTATGCCAGGATGGGGTCAGCTTTATCACTCACATCAGGCACGCAAGCTAATTCAGGTGCATCCCACATCCTCCCCGAGGCACTCATTTCCCTCCTTTCACCGTGTGAATGCTTTATGCAGCACAAACTAATTATTCTGCTGTGTATCTGCCACTTCTTAGCCCTCTAAAACACCCAGAAATGCAAAGAGAGGACAAACAAACTCATTTCAAAGCTCCGACAAATGAAAGTTACTCTTGTTTTGAGATTTTCCATTACCAGTTAGCAATTCCCAGGTACGAACAGTCTGAGAAACCTCCCAAATTCAAACCCCACAAACTCAACTTCTGAGCCAAAAGGCACCATGAGTTCTTGACTTCTCCCTTAGCACCAGTATTAAATTGATTGCTCTTCCTAATATCCATGAAATCCTGCCTGTTCCAGCTACTCTTATTTGGAATGATTAGGCTGCGGGAAACATTTCTGCCCCGTTCCTGATGGATGTACAGGAAAGGGCACATCTGACTGAGCTGCATGAACTTATTTTGTGACCATCTTCAGCAGAGGGTATCCACAGTAATTTCTGCAAAAAGCTACTCCTTTTATTGAAATAAGAATTCCAGAAGCCTAAAAACCCAAATGCTTACTGTTCAAGTATTTTAAAGCAAACATTCTGAAACTCTACGGGCAACAGAATTTACTGCTTTTTAGATAACAGATTATTTAAGAAGCTGTACACACACCTAGTCAGAAGATATTTCTGTGGTTTTGGTTCAGTGTAAGGAGAAAAGGTAGATGTTGATTTATGCTGCCAGTTACTAGGAAAAAGAATTTAGCTAAACTCATCATTTGACTGACTAGAAGCAAATTAGTAGGAGGTTAAGATGCCAGCATTTGATATTGTCTTCTAGGAAGAAAAGATCTCAGAAAAGGCAGGTTTCCCAACTAAAGACTTCAAACATTGATTTCAGAAGCTCACCTGTTTCTAAACAGCACTGTCAGGAAGAGGTTTTTTATTGCAAGTGCATATAATTCATATTATTATCAGAGAACGCAGTGATTTTCACTGAGTGAAATTCATTCAGCTTCAGCATGTCTTACACTTACAGAGAGTCCTGCCTTCTCCTGAGGATCTCTCCACACCTGGAGCAGAGCAGGGCTTTCACCCCAGCAGTTCAGTAACACAGGTGAGAAACAAAAACACACAACCAGAAGAAGAGGGGGCAATGCTGAAACTTATGCTGTGCCCTCCCCACGTCATCTAGACTAAAGCTGGCAAATTCACAGCTATGAGGATTGCATCTTTCCCAGGGCCTGTGATGTACCTTCAGTGACACGGGTAGTGTTTCTGATATTTCTGTCCTTCCCTAAGGAGAGATGCTCCAGGGAACAGGAGTACATGTGGGTTCCATGCACTCTGTTTGCACTATGTATCAGGGAAGAAAGAGTGAAAAGAGAGCTCTTGTTTGGAGTCCAGAGCAGTGGCAAGGCTGAGAAGGGATCTAGAAGCTGGCCTACAGTCCCTTCAGAAAGAGTCTATTTTCCAAAAAAGTTTAAATTCACCTGACATAGAATCATCGAATTCTCTAGGTTAGAACAGACTTTTAATAATTAGTCCAACCATCAGCGTAACACTACCAAAACCACCACTAAACCAAAGCATCATCAATTTGGAAAGAATTCCCCCTGTCCCAGGTCTCTGCCTGCCCTCGCTAGAGGCTCAGTGTCACCATGAAAGTATCTGCTCCACAACATCTCTTTGAAGCAAGACTGGGGCTGTGGGTGATAAACCCCATGGGTGAGGGAGCAGAAAAGAGCAGGTAGAGGTAAGTGTGCAGAGCAGGAACTTCTTCGTGTAAAGATAACACAAGCATGATTTATAAAAGACCACCAGTTATCCAGAAATACCAAAATGGATTAATTCTACAAGTATTCTATTTGGAGTGAAGTTAGGACACAGATACTAGGCTTATTTTCAAAAGATCTGCCAAAAAACCAAACCAAAGCAAAATACCCAAACAGTCCTTTGCACAACAGGGAAAATCTTCACTCCTATTGCATAACCTATGAGGTGAATTGGAATCTATCAGGCACCAAAGAGGCAACCACTGCAGTGCTGGGCATCACCTGCTGATGTACAGTGCCCATATCGACATTCAATATCGCTGTGGTGCAGGAACCCACCAACCCAACAGCCACTGAGATGAAGCACCAAGTTTATTCTCTGGTTCTTGATGTGTTGATTTAGTCAAATCTGATCACTCTGCAGCCAAAGGCTTTTAGCTACCGGGCCACCCTCTTTATAGAAATACATTGCATGGCTTGGCCAATAAGATCTGAAAAAAACCAAAACTGAATACCCCAAAACAATAACATCAGATTTTTCTGGGAGGTGATTTGTACCACCAAGCACAAAGGCATTTGGAGTTTAATTTCATTTCAAGCTGAAGGAGAAAGAGACAAGCCTCACTATTTTGCTTTTCAGTATTCAGCACTAATATTATTTACTATATTGCTCCCAGGTGTTTCCCTCCATCCCTTTCAGACAAAAAAAAGAAAAAAAATAATCTTCTGAATTATGTTCTGAAGGGACAGATGGTCTCATCACTGAGTTACAGCAGGGGAAATATTTGAGATGTTCATGCCATGGCTTTCCTTTTCAGGAGACAAGGTTTTTCTTTTTGTTTCCCCTTTTCAATATCAGTACTGGCCTTCTTTGAAGCCCTGCTTCTTTCTTTGACGAGATAATAGGGATATTCCAGATGTAATACTTTACAGCAATTTAATTTAATTTTAGTACTTCTGTCCCTGCCTCCAGGGTGCTATGTCTTCTTTTCACTTCTCTGTGTGTTGGTTTGATTTATTTTGCTTTTCTTTCCGCTATGATTTTAGCCCTTTCTCAGCCACATCCTATCTCCCTTTACCAGTCTTGCCATAGCCCATGCCCACTTAAGGGCATACCTCTCTGGGCAGTGCAGATGGACCTCTCCCACAGTGGCCCAGCTCTTACGTGGAAGCCATATAGCCAGAGGTAATAGCAGATGCTTAAATACATTAATTATTAAATCAAAGGCAATTTAGTTTTAACACTGAATTGTCATCTATCTTTTCAGGGAGATATACAGAGAGGAGATACACAGTTTCTTGTTCCCACAGTATGACAGCACCTCAAAATGCTTCAGGCATTTACAGTACCTCACAACAATAAGTGATAGAGGCAGTTCGATCAACAATGGAGAAGCTCAAGAGGAGATGCTGTGAGTGATGCCATGGCCACGTTGTTGAGAAATCTGGGGGGAGGACTAAAGCAGAGTCAAAAATATATGAGACCTGCATGTTCACAACTTGCTCATCACTAGGCTGGATATGATCTCTCCATTGGCCTGAATACACAATAGGAAAAAGCCAAAAGTGCTCAACAAAATATGTATAAATTGGTTCTATAAAAAAAGTTTACATAGCAGTATGATGAATGCACACTTACTAGCACATTTTAATTTTTGCCACTAGTTATGTTTAATCATCACATATTTTTCTCACCACTAAACATTTTCAATGTGCAGAATAACCCAATATCTTGAGATGAATCTAGAGTGAAACAATCCTACAAGAATAACATGCTTTATATTCAACACACTAGTGCCAATTACCACAAGTTCATCTGATGTTTGTTCAAAAATTTCCAAAGTGTTTAGTTTTGACATGAGACATTTCAAAAAGAAGTCGTGTTTTATTAAGCTGTATCCTTTAAGCACAGGAATCATTGCAACTTAAAAGAAACATCATTGCACTAGAAGCACTTGACTGTAAATTGTATTTAACTCTGAATCCAAAGTGAGAAGAAACTATGTAAGGACACGTCACAAGCTTTAAAATAACTTTTTCTACCTTACATTTTTTCTGTTTTAACATTATTGGAGAAACATTGCCATTACCCACACTCTGACAATCTGTGAATGAATGCCCTCAGATAACCTTCAATTAACTTTATTAACCCAACAATCTCTGAAGGTCTTCTGAATGGCAGCTCTCTCTTCTATTGCAAAGATACTTGGCCAGATTCCCACACGAGTTTATACAATGGGTTGCTATTCTCAGCTGGGGCTTTGGAGCCTAATTACTTAAAAAAACAATACATGCCACATGTATATACAGCGCTTACAATTAAAAATTTAGTATTTCCTCCAACAGCTAGAGTTATTTGAGATACCATTTGTTTGTGCGTATGCCTGAATTAGCAACTAACTGTGGTGAGAATGCAGCATCTGTAAACAAATTCTGAAATGTTAATGGTGACCACTGTATCTGTGCAGTATTATGTTGTGGTATAAATATTTAATTAGCACTCATTGAGGATATAAACTCCCAAGGAACTTGTGAAGGTCATCCTAAAGAATTATCCATGAACTCCTTAGAGTACCTTAATCCATACTACTACAAGCAATATACTAGACCAGGAAAAAAAATTTAGAGTGTTTAAAGTTAACTGTGTCAGTTTTCTCTTTTGCTTCAACTAAATACCTGGTCAAATTTAGTACCAGGGATACGTTGTCACGCATCTGAAAAACTTCAGAAAATTATTTTGTACTAAACTTTCCATACACCAGTGGTTTGTTTTAGGGTAGGTAACATATGACTCTTTAGGGCCTGATGGAATGATTTCTCATTGGAAAGAGAAATGACTTCTCATGGAAAGAGGGATCCTGTTTCCACTTGCTAACCCATCAGGGGCACTGAAGGCTGCACCTCGGCCCTCCAATGGATCCAAGAGTGAATGCAGAAGCAGCTGATCTTGCACCCCTGTTCACACTGATCCCACCCGCTGTTCCACACTGGCAGAGACACCAGTGCTTTTCCAGGGCAGCTTGATTTAAATACGGCAGCTAAGGTAAAAGAGACTGAGACTACCCAGCATTATTCCTGAACCAACAAGTTTGTGGACAAGGTGACCAAAGTTGTGCATCATAATACTGTGCATTAATTGGTTTTGCAAATTATGCAGGACTATTACTTAGTATAGAAAACTACTACCCATAGAAATATATATGCATCAGAAAAAGAGGTAGATCTACCTATTACATTTACATATACATCCATTTTGGTTTATATCCATACCCAGGTATCATATTATCAACATGTTACAGTAATTGAAACAAAGATTAGAATCACCAAGTAATATAAATGAAAATAAGTCTTTAAGCAAATGCTTCGGAAAGCTCTAGCAATCTTTGCATTTTTATTCCTACTAACGACTTTGAAGTCAGACAACTGTGATTCTGTATCTAACAGCAGGATGGGGACAGTTGCTAGATTCCTAGCACGTAGAAGTACAAAAGCACTAGATGACCACAATTTGGAAGCATCTAAAAGCTCTCATAAGATTTTTAACTCCAGAGAGTAGACATTAAGAACTGATATTGTTAACCATTTACCATTATTAAAGGTTTCTTCATCCTTGAATGAGCAAATAGTCCTGATAGTCTATACATCTATCAAACAACAACAAGCTCATCAATCTTGCAAGGCTCTAAAGAAAAAATCCAGCATGCCAGAACTGGCAGGAAATAATTCATAGTATTAAAAAAAATAAAATTAAAAAACTCTCTAAAATTCCAAAACTTTCCAAAGAGAAAACATAACCCAGAAATTTAATCTAAAACAGTATCACAAAACCAGATTATTTTAGGCAGGGTTTCAAAAGGCTTAGGAAAGAGACACAACTTAAGGAAATGGCAAAACATTTAATAATGGAGAAGACACGTGTGGGAAGATTTTTGGTAGCATCTTTCTGCATCTTATGTACATAAATATATGTTTGTAGCTGTGGTCCTGTTTCCAATCTCCATAAAAGACCATGAAATTAGGCAGGTGCTGTAAGACAGCTGCAGCTCTGATGTTATCATCTCAGTATCATGATTTTTAGTCCCTCTCTGGGTCTTTGCCCCTAAAATTAGCCCTAATATACTTATGTCACCTGCAACCCTGTAAAACACTGAACATAATATGTGAAACGCTCAGCATTTTCAGCTCCCAGGGGAAAATGAAGGTAATCACTCCTTCATAAAAAATACCCTGCATTTTGCAGAGCGTGGTTCTTCATTAGTTAACGATAACCACAGTGTAAGAGACTCAGCAAAAGCTGATAGGATGGTCCTTTTGACCTGCTCTTCCCTGTGGAGTAGATCTAAGAATATATAAGACGCCAGCCAAGATGTGTTTTCACTGTTCTCAGAAAACATGTTGCCAAGCATTCACCTCACTCCTGATACAGGAAATCCAGACTAAAGCACAATCCCTCTGGAAACGGACAGAATAAGGAATTTCCTTCAGCCTCAAACTGAAGTACAAAATGGGGTGTTTTTCAGGGGTTCATTTTTCATCTCGTGATTCAGATTTTATGCAATTGTGATTCAAGCCTTGTGCCTCAACAAGTATCCAATAGTAACTAAGCAGCGCCATTCGCACAACACATAAATATTGCAACAGTTCTTAAAGCCACAATTGCCAAACTGGAAAACGTGCACAAACATCAGAGAATCCCACCTCTAAGAAAGTAAATGCGGCCTTGGGATTTAGGGGATATCTTGTCAAGGAGATACTTCTCATTCTATAGACTGCAGATACAATTCATGACAACCCTACAAGTGGGATAGTGCTCAATTGCATTAAATTTTAACCTCCGTGTTTCTGATCAGAGCCTAAAGCTGCTGTTTCCATGTAATTTAGAATGAGAAGCATTAAAAGGCAGCAGAGGTGTCTGCTCTACCAGCTGCTAATGCCCCTGTTATACACTTCTCATCTTGGGGGCAATAGAGTTTTTGGATTAACTGCTCTTTTTTTTTTTTTTTAATTCACCTGAGAGATGAACATAATACAGGAATATCAGTCACACACTTGAAGGTTCCTGGGGACCTAAAATGAAAGCTGTCACTGTCACCATCAACTCCCCAAAGACCATCATTTCTGTCATTCTTACACCTCCAAAGGTCAAAATTAAGGACAATGGTTTAAAAAAATCCTAATGGTAAAGGTGGATATCAGGATGAAAAGTCTATAAAAATTGAGTTGAAAAGACTGGCTTGGATACAAAGCAAATGTTGGTAAACAAAATTCAGTATTTGATTATTAATAGGTATAATACATTATGCATGCATCTGCCATGATAGCATTACACCCTAAAAAGCTTGCTGAAAGCTTGGACATATGATACAGAGAGAAACTGAAAGCTAAGCAGAAGATTAATCTTTTATACTGGATAATCTGAGATTAAATAGCTCTAGAAACAAGCTAAGAACATTGCAAACTAATCTCAAAAGTGTTTGTCCATATCATCAAAATGTCGTTCAGTTCTTCTAAAGCAGCAACCTGGCTTCTGGTGATGACCAGACCTGGGGCTGTGGGCTGTCAGCAAGGCAGTCAATGAGAAGAGCTGGAAAACTGGGATAAGATTTCTTTTTCCCCTCCACATTATCATTACAATGGTACTTCTGTGAATTATTACAAAGGTACTGTCCAAGGACTTCAGAAAACAACTTAGCTCAAATTCATATATCCATCTCCCTTCCCAGAATGTATGGAAAAGGCAGGAAAATAAGGAAAGACTGTAGATTTTTTTGAGATGACATATGAGGATAGGAATTTCCCCATCGGTCAGCACTCCCTCTCCCACAGCAGCACTAAGGTGCAGTTTGGGGGAACACACAAGGCTCCACCAATTTGTGCCACTCTTCTCATCCTTCCCCAGCACCTACAGCCCTGGGGACATTCAATGGGACAAACATACTTTTAAAATCCGTTTTCTGCTCATTCACTAGGTGTCCATAGCTCTGATTCCTAAGGTTGCAGGGACTGCAATGTGCTGACAACTCCACATTGTCTGTTTCTCCTGTGCTTACAAGCCATGTCTGTGTCCCCTTCAATCTTCTTCCCTCCAATCTGAGGGGCCCTCAATTTGGTGCTGTGTCTGGAGGTACACTACTTATGAAAATTGACAATAATTGACTGAAGATGACAAATCTATCTCAAAAATATGCACATTAATAATGCATCTAATCTATTTAGGTTGACATCAACCGCCCACTTTTCTGGTATATAAAGCCTTGATTGTGTCCTGGATTTCAGATCGTCATGAAAGGCCTGTAGGAAAGAATAGCTCTTCCTCTCCTCTCTCCCACAATAGAGGCTGATTGAGAAAAAGCTAGCAAGAATAAAAAGTGTGTTTAGCACCAATCTTCTGGAGTTTCTGGTACAGACTGGGTGTCATGAAAGGCCTTCTTCCCCTTATGATATATTGTTTGTTTGTAAGGCCTGGGATCCAAGTGCTGGCCTTTGTAAAAAAAAATATGTTTTTGTCTACAATTTCTATTGAATTCAATCCAAACATCAACAAAGATATTGTGGAATATAATGTATCCTAATTAGGTATTTTTAAAATAAATAAAATTCCCAAAATTTCAAGTTGACTATTACAATCATTTCATGTATTTTACAATTTTTGTGGTTATTATGCTCACATTTTCCAACATGACAGCAGCAGCATCCTCCACTACTTTACTATTAAAATGCCTTAATGTATGATTTTTTTGTACAAGTGTCAACCTTACCCTTCATTGCATCTCAAAGCAAGCACTTTGCTCTACATAAAGGGTACTGTGATTTGATCAATGCAAGGCAATAATGATTTTCAAAACAACATGAAAGAAGATACTACATGAAAGATGAGTTGAAATATTGAACCACTACTCACTTGTAAAAAAAAACACTGTAAAATTAATAAAAGGAATATATAAAAAAAAGGGGGGGGGGGGGGGGAAGGGGGGGAAAAAACAAAAACNNAAGGGGGGGACAGACACAAAAGCTATTTCAAATAAAATTGGAAACCCCACATTTTCAAGTCCTGGTATCCTGTTGGAAGGGAGTGGCTGCAGAGATTCACACACCACCCATGGAGGGGAGAGCAGGCTGGAACATCGGGTGAGCCTGAGCCTCAGCACCAGGAGCATCCCACCTGGATGCTCCATCCCAGGATCTGCTTCCCAACACCGAAACCCCCACCAGCACAAGCCTTGCCTCATCGTGGCTGTTCACAACAGTCAGTGCAACCAATCACAGCCACCCAAGATTAAATAAAAGGCAAATTAATGATGCAGCATATTCTGAAGGCAGTGGCAGTTCTGAAAATCAGAGTTGTGCAGCAGTAAAGGAAATTCTGCCCGTTCCTTCTTTTGCTGTAATAACGCACCACTTGCAGGCATTGCTGAGAGGATCTCAGAAGGTCACCAGACTGGAACCTGTTACAAATGCTGCAAATGGAACAACACCAAACACATTGCAACAGAGAAAAAAAAGCGAGGAAGAACATTTCTCGTGGTGAGGAGGTAAAACGCGCCATTTATCTAGTGCTCGCAGGGCAACCTGCACCTTGCTTGCAGGAACGAAAGGGATCCTGAACTGGAAAATAAAACTGAATGCTTATTTTGGTTCTCTCCCTCTAGCTAGAAAATGGAGGAAGCATGCAAGAAGGGAGAATAAATTTTAAAAGATGTTCCCTGCTTGGTAGGAAATGTAATATCAATAATTATTGAGCTACTGATAAACAGACGTCACCCCAATGATGAAAAAATTAGATGACATGTTGCACACATTTTGTCAAAAGGGATTACTCAGTGTCTGATGATATTAAGGGAATAAAGAGATATCCAGGATAAATGTGCTTCCTGCCCCTGTGCCTCAGAACCACGCTGCTGCCAAGGGGTGAAGGCAGAAGCACTCCATGTGCTCTGGAGAAGGTACAGATGATGCCTGCTCCTTCTCTCCTGGCAAGGAGGTGGGAAACAGTGGGCCCTGGATGAGCACTTGGCAACAAAACATATCCAGGAAATAGCAGTGGGGCTGATTATACATTTATAGGGTTCAGGCCCTTTCTGGGTCAATTTATTTCCACGCCTCCTAATTTAATCAGCATTTGTGGCTTAAAATAATTTTGAAATCTTTTTGCTGGCCTGTAAACATCATATTGATTAAAACCAGTAAAATATGACTGGTGCCAGAGAACCAATAATATCTCTTCTTGAGGAGTATGCAATACTAAAATGCCAAAAAAAAACCCAAAGAAAGAAAGGCAAATCCCACCCTTTAAAAACAGACACTCGTAAAAGAAAATTAGTCCTGTCCTGCCAGAAGTAGGATGTGAACTGGACTCCCCTGTTCAACCTTCTGGATAGAAGCTTACCTATTGCATTTAGTATATTAACTGAAATATTAAGGCATACTTAAAATTCCTGTTTGCAGCCCACACTACTACAGCATTGTTCTTTTTTGCACGTGTCCCTGAATCGCATTGTAAATTATGGCCATCCCTTCTCTCCGCTATCAAAATTAATTATCTGATAAATAGAGTTAATACACATGGCTGCTCTGCAACAATCTGTTTGATGGAATTTGTGTTTGGGGCACCGCAGACGGCCTTGCCAAGACACAGACACTATAAACATTTTGATTATCTGACTGGATGACTCACTGCGAAGCAACCCCTTCGCGTTCGTTAGGAGCAGAAGGGCTCTCTGTCACTTGTGCTGGGTCTACGGACGTACAACTCAACGTCCCCAAACCAAGAAGAAAAATGACAGTTCAGCTCTAAATGTAAATACCAGCTCCGGCGGCCAAAATATTGCCTTCCAACATCAACATAGCTAAACACATCAGAAAGAGATGTACACGTGCATCGGTGCACAGCCACCATCACTTGGTAGGGGCCTGGCACTCAGACAGCTGCTTCCACGAGCTCCAGGTGCTGTGGATGGGAGAAGACAGAAGAGTCAGTCTAAAAACATACCCAAACAGGGGTGGTTTTTTCCCCCACAAAATTAGTATGTAAGGAAAAAGCAGCATCAATCAATGAGAGGCAGTTGACCAAAATAAAGTGCCTGAACTATCATGATTTTCTTCATAATCTCAAATTATGCCAACTAATGAATGTGAAAACACCCTCTGGTGGGCTCTCCCCATTTCAAAAGGGAAACAAGATGCAAAAAGGTACAGAGTTCAATGCTAGAGACAGACCAAATTCAAGTAGTACAGCCTCTATTCTCAGCAAGAAAAGCCTATCTAATAATGAGTTTGCTGCTAACTCAACAAAAAAGACACTCTCTTCTCTCCCTCAGTTTAACCTTTGCTGTGTCTGCAACGGTCTGTGTAAATGGAGATACTCAGAACAAAGCACGAGTTTGAACAGATTAAAAAAAACAACCTTATGGCTGCCAGTTTGTGCAGCCAGACCCAAACCATTAAATCCACAGCTTGTTCCCACACCACAGCCAGGGAACCGAGCTCCGTCCTATCTCAAAAATATCCCATTTTTTTTACCCATTTAAACGCTGCTCTCATTCTGCTCCTTCCCTGAGCAGTTATCCTCAGCCATTACAACCTGATTTCATTCTTTGGGAAGCTGAAAATCCAAATGCACTCCCAAAGTGGCAAACCCAAGCAGAAGAAGCAGCAAAAAATGCCATCCAAGCACTAACTGCACTGCGTGCTCTGGAGTCCAGGCACATAACAGCATCGCCTGATGACAACTGACACTTGACAGCCGGACAGATCCCTTATCTGCCAGGAGGAAATGAACAGTGCCCTCAATAACTTGAGGTGTCTCTTTCAGTAGATGGCAGTGACAATTTAACAGTTTGTTATGGCAAATCTAGCAGCATTTAATTGCATTTAGACAGCCAAATTGGAAGAGCAGTTCCTTCTATACTGCACTAACCTGTCGTTTCTCAAAGAACACAGTTACCGACTCACTGTTTATTTGAGAACATTTGTTTCTAACAACTGGGAAGAAGCAGAGTCTTTTCTGAAGCAGTTAGGACTTTGGTTTCACCTTCATATTGGATAGAGCTAAGATACAACAAAATGCAGAAACAAGAGACTGCTGTTCATTATATAAAAGAAAGAAAATTATGTCAAGACGCTTGATCCCCAAACTCTGAAATAAAAAAAGCTGAGCAATCTACATGAAACAGAGTCCGATTCAAAATAGCAATATAAGCCAAGAGTTAATTATTCAGGATTCATTTCAGTCAGTAGGCCAAGTTACAGTCACCCTTCAGAAGTTCAAAGTAAAGAAGTTGAAGGACACAAAAGTGATAGTGCTCTACCTTTGGAGGATGTAAATCACTGGAGACATGAAAACACTCTTACTGCCAAACAGCCAGGAGCCTGACTGACATTTCTGCTGTCCCCAGATCCATGGGTGACATGCAACATCTTCTGCATCTCAAACTTTTGACCTTTTTTCATAGATCAAAGACATTCAAGATGTTTTCTTTTAAATTCAAAGGAAACTACTTTCTAAAAGTGGGCCACTGGTTTTCAGTATTACTCCACTGCATGGTTTAGATTGCTTCAATTACATGTTGCAACACAGGCCTCGGTAAACATGTATTTATCCAAAATGTAGCACCCAAATAGGGAATATTATGGGTCTTTGGAACATCAGCAACGTCCACATGCTCCTGCATCCAGAGAAACCTGGAGCTCAGAAAGATGGTCTATCCCAGATGTACTTTGCTGCAGGTGCCAATCCTTCTCAGGAAACACAAAAACCTATTTAAATAATCTTCAAGTCATAAAGGTTCAATGACCATTGTAAATTCAAGATCACAAGACAATCTCCAGATTTCAAAGAAATGATAATTCAATAGGATTGTCCTGGAGAAACAGTAGCAAATCTGTAGGTTTAGAGTAGAATCAAAGATTCTCCATACTCAAGAGTCAGTTTCTTTATTAGTTGAAGAAAACATACGACATGGTACTGTGCTTTGAAACCAGTCCTATACTAGTAACCTTCTATTGTCTATGCTGAAGTTGGGGAGGGTTGGGAGGGGGCGATGATTGTGCACATCAGGGTTTTGGGAGCACTGAGAGGCCACATATAGTTGAAGTGATTGACACAAAGTTGTGTTATTACTTTTCTCCTTCAGCTGTACAGTAGAGGGGAAATGCCATGATGCCACCTGCATAATGCAGACACACATAACATGTCACATTGAATAAAAAGCCTTAAAGGAAGCCTTTTTTCAGGGTCAAATGTGTTTGAGTATCTAATGTAGAGCAGAAGAATGTAAACAGGCACAAACTGCTATATTTCTGAAGGGCTTTTCATTCAGTTCATTTTGCATTGTGAGGATCAATGCCAGAACATAAAAAATAACTAGAACAAAGGAAAAATAGTTAAAGAAGAAAGAGAGCTTCAAAGGGATGATATGCTTCATACTTGGCTGTAGAATATATCACTGTTGGCAGATCAATATTAACAATTTTTATCTGCACTTCCATCTCTGGACAAAGAAAACTCTTCTAACAGCTACCCTTACAAGAAATTCAAAGATACAACTCTGTTAACACTCAGATCATTACAATATTAAAGCAATAATGGTTAATTACACAACAGGTTACACCCAGTACTCACTAAGGCTTCTCCCAAGAAGGCAATGGGAGAATGACTGCACAAGGATTCTCAGCATTTCAGTTCAAATTTGACAGTCAAGATGATATGCTCTTTAAAGCCACCATTCAGACACAGTCATTCCTAGTCATTCAAACCTAGTCATTCCCCTCTTGTCCAGGACCCGACAATATTCTTTCACTGTGTTTTTTTCATTTGGTGAGGGAGATAAACATGGTCTGCTCAGTCATGATTCCTCATGATCAGAGGTCTGAGAAATTCACTCTAAATTTGAAGAAGTTTGTTACAATAGATACTCATAAACTCAGAACTGATAACACATAGACCCAAACATCTTCACTGATCTGTCTTGAATTAAAAATGTCATGGATTATTTATAATTATATAAGTATTCAAGTTGTTATAAAAAGACAGCCATAAAGCTCAAACCTTAGACATTGACCTTTTCCATTGGAGACGAGCTGTCCGACAAACTCATAAAACAGATTTTTCAGATACATGTTTCTGCCTTGTGCCTGCGTCTGAGCCTAGTGCCAAGCAGCCATGTGCAACAAAATTGAGTTATGAGCTCCTTCTTTCCTCCTATGAGAACTGGAGCACAATAGCAAATACAAAATGCCGGAGTTCAACTGGTGCTCGAGAAGTACCAGGCCTTTGTCCCTCAACAACGTATCTGCTGCGTCCCCCTCCTTTCTGGAAGCTCATTGGGAAATACCATATGTCATGCAGGATTTATTACAGACTCGCTCTATATGATTAAGTTCCTTCTTGGCTTCAGGCAAGGCAAAATTAATTTGACTTTAAAACAAAGCAAATGTTAGTCTAATATGTGCATGTTTTCTGCTCTTTCCTTAGAGAGCAGATCCTGTGTTTTGCAAGCAGTTGAGATTCCTTCTGAAACCAACAAGCATTTTGACTGATTAATCACTAAGGATTTATTGCTTAGTGAACAAATGATTATATATTATCTAAAAGAAATGGAGCAAGTGGTGCCCGTAGAGATGCACCTGATGACCAAATAATGAAGATGAGACTTACATTCCTACAAAAGGATACATATTGCTTTAAGTGGTATCATTTGCATAGGAATAGAAGCAGAAGAAAATAATCTGTTTTCATTTTATTATTTTTAATTTGGGGGTTTTTAAGGGTAATCAAACTTACTGTTTCAGCACAAGGAGACACATCCACATCTGTATGCAAAATTTGGGTAAGCAGTGATCAGAAATAGAAATGCTTGAAAAAAAACATACTAAAAATGGCCAGTACTTAATCACTTTGAACTCAAGGAACTAGCTCATCGGATTGTTGTGCTGCATTGATCATGTAATTCTAATTACAACCTTGATTTAAAACTTCAGTTTTTCCTGGTTATGAGTTAGCAGTTAATTATTATTTAAGTATTAATTATCCTTAGCCTATACACGTTTACTGAACTCTTCGTGCTCTTTTCATTTTCCTGTGGATCTAAAGAAAACATTTTTTTCTGAGAAGTAAGCACTCTGTTTTAGCCATACTTTGCCACTCTTTTAAGATTAAAAACTCTTAGAGAGAGCTCAGACCTTCCTATCATGCAGAGAGGTGACCCATCTCCCCAGGAAAGACAAGGACGAGGAGCTGGGTCCTGCTGAGGGTGCTGGAAGCCTGGCCCCACTGTGGCAGTGATAAAGACAAGGATGTTTGACAGCATTAAAGAGGGGGAGAACACGAAATGTAGAGGGAATGAGGCCTCAGCAGCTAAGGACCTAAGCAGGTATCTCTGCGTGCCTCTGTGCTGATGCTGGCCTGCGTGGAGCTCACCTGAAGATCTGCTCATAGCACTGCATGACACAGGATGGATATTACCCTTCGGTACGATCACATTACAAAGAAATAAAACCAGAAGAACAGTTTTGCTTGTTTCAACCTCTTTGAAGTCCAGTGGGGTATTACAGAAGAATCACAGCTACTCCAAGCCCAGTTGATCATGTCAGGACATGTATTCGTTTATTTTCAAATAGATATGAGAAGTATTTATTGAAACACCTGCAGTTGTCCTTATTTCAGTAATTTTTCTAATGACAAATAATTTTAATCACAACTATAAAATAGTCTTAACTAACAGAACTCTTTTCAGGTATAAAACTGTAAGGGAATGTTCTCTACAGCATTAATGGGCTTTCTTGGGCAAGTTATGTTTCAATGAAATATTAATTCTTGCTCATTTGTCATGTGTTAATTAGCAGAATAAGCTGTAGGAAGTCTAGATTACCATGCAAATGTTAATTAGGTCATAATTTATGTTAAGCATTTCTAAGTATAGGAGCACCAGAATCTCATTTAGCAGCAACTGAACTTTAGAAAAAATTTGCATTTGCAACAGCTATATTTCTATTTAAATTTGTTACTATATTTTAAGAAACACCAAAGAATCTTTATTTAATTGTCCAAAGTCTCTTCTCCCCTTTCTACTACACATAGTCACACCTCAGCTAAAAGTTTTTCTCTGGCCAGGTACAATGAGGAGTTGGGAGCAGATGGTGAGGTTTCTTTCCAAGGCAACAACTCACAGGTGCCATAGGAGGCCTGGGGAAATGCTAATGCTTTTAATTTATAATCAGAGCTAAAATACACAGCCTGGCAAAGGCAGGGATTCTGGCTCATCAGAGCAGCGTTGGAGCTCGCCCCACATACAGTCAAGAGCAGCACCAGCAACACTCCTAGAGTCACCTCTTGTTTTTAAAAAAAGTTGACTCACTATGGCACTTTCCTGGTGAGAGGGAGAAGGTGGCTGAGAAACAGGGGAATCTTTTTCAACATTTTTCCCACTGCTCCCATAAGCAATGGGGACCTGGCTGGGCAGGGGTGTTGCTGGCTTCCAAATTTGTAAGACAAGAGCATCCTCCAACTTCAAGCTCCTCCTCAGAGGCCTTCATATTTTTTGCTGCTTACAGCACAGTTCCTGACAGTGGGCTTTTTTTGGTCAATGGATGGAAAAGCAGGGCCTCCATTAAGTCCAAGGCACACTTGGCCATACAGACAACTTTCAGGCCCGTTATTGCTTATTGGCCCATTACCTGAAAATACCCATATACTGCAGCCAGTTGAGGCAGCGGAGACGCTGGCTCTGCTCTGGTATTTTATGTGGAACAACTACTGAAATAAACAGCTGCAATGACACACTGTAGTGGGATGAAGATAAATTTATTTTGCTATTTCCACACTCCCACAACTTTTACACCTCCCCACACAAATCTGCCCAAGCTGCTTCCACTTTGTTGGTATTATCAAAGGAAGAAAAATAGCACTGGGGCTCTGGAGGGAATACCAGCATTAACTCCCCCTGTTTCATTTTGAAGGCCAACATTAATTGTTATTTTCATTTGTTGAACTGCATTTCAATTGATTTTTTTTTCAGTTGTTTTTCTTAAAAAAAAAAAAAAAGAGGAAAAATCATTAAATTATACAAGAGTAAACAGAACAGATGCTATTCCACTTCAAATCATAACAGTCAGCTGTATCTTCTCTAAGATATTTCTAAAGTAAACAATGTCAGGTTGGAAAAAAATTATAGTTGAGCCATAGTGTCAGACAACTTGGGAGCTGGAAACATAATAGCTTAAGAAAAAAAAAATTAGTCTAGAAGGAATATAATTAAATCATACTAAAAAGGGTCAAACTCAAGAACCCCACCCTAAAAAAGTCAAGGTGAGAATGGGAGAGAGAAACACCAGCAAAAGGACAGAAGGGAATCAAGGGCACTAAACAGATTTATACTCTCAATTTCCAGCAGGGATAAATAAAAGGGAAGGACACGGGAAAGCATAACAAATAGCAGATGACGTGGAAAGCCCAAGCAGTTATTTACCATTCTTCATAATGCAAAACTGGTGAAAAGCATTAAAAGACATCACATATCAAATTGATTTAGATGGGTAATTTTAAAGTGGTATAATTACTACATGACACTTACTAGTATTTTACTCCAGTAAATCTATGTGCTTTTATGCACAGTAATTATTTGGTTCTAGGTTACTACACAAGCCTGAGGTGTAGAAAAGCCAGAGAGAGGAAAGCAGGACTCCACAGTCCAGCACTGCAAAGGTAATAATTTGTGGTGTGGCCACCGAGTCCAACACCAGGTCACTGACCCATAGCAAGGTCTGGAACCCAGAACCCGCCTGCTCTCACCAGCCCTTGGTCCCTGCACTCAGAAAGCCACCCTCAATGAAGAATGGACACCTTGAGAGCTGTAGGTGTCAACCAGCAGCTGAACTACAGAAGTAGGAACATCCACAGATGTTTTTAAGTGTTAATTTCACCTCTTCAGAGATTTGTGTATGATAAGTATTACTTATGGTTTTATGTGTACCATTGACCAGAGCAATTTAAACACCTCAACTCTGAGGAAATTCCCTGTTCTACATTTATTTCCTTAAAAACAGAAAAAAACAGTTATTAATAACTATTATTTCAATGGAGATGAGCACAGTGTCTTGTCCCTTCTGGAATATCACATTTAAATCACTATGAATTCTATGACAGCATTGATCTTGAAGCACCTCAAGCCAAACTACCTTTCTTTCACACTGTCTATACATTTTTCAGGGCAGAGATGCAATCGATAGAGGCAAAGGAGTCTGAGGAATCCAAGAGGAACAAGAATAGTTTTTGCGGAATTAATGTCGCCATATATCCATTAGCCCCACTCAGTAATTAGGAAATTAAAAGTGTCTAATTGCTCCCCTCTACCGAAGGTCACCCTCGAGGCCCTAATGTTGGGCTTAGATGCTAATTAAGCACTGCCTGGGCACGGGCTACAAATGCCAGCAGAAATCCAGTTCTAGGTCTCTGACTATTATTATAAACAAATGTATGCACTTCTCTATAGGGGATATTTTCAAGGGTACCTAAGGCTCAGGGTTTATCACCACAGTTTGTAAGGCAATAGCCTAGCTATACACACATACTTCACTTTAATAACATCTTCCTTCTTGCAGAGCAGCACAGTTTGGTTCAGATTATTAAATCAGGGTCACTCCATATTATGCATATTAACATGGGTAAGTAATTCAATCAATATTACATTTTAGCTACATCTTTTGATAGTTATTGTTGATAATTCTTAGCTTGTTAACATCTGCAATTAAGACAGTCTTTTATGAAGTTTAAATTCCTGAATTTGGGTTTTATAAGCACCTAAGCTGATAAAGATCTTAAAACTAGTCTACACTGAAGAACATAGCAAAGAAGGTAGATTTGTAAATAACACATGCAAGATGCTGAACCAACACAGAAACTAGCCCAAGGAGGGAAGCAGGGCACCAAATGAACACAGCAATCAGTGCAAGCTGATGTGTCCTGATGGAGCTATATTGGCTCTGGAGTGAGTACGAGCTCCAGTCAGGGCTCTCTATTCCTTTGCATTGCGTGCATATGCCTAGAATCTTCTTTTTATGAGAGAGGGATATTCAGAGGACTAAGACCCATTGAAACAAAATCCTTATGCAACTGATCTTTTAAGCTAGATGCCTAGGAACTCCTGGCTGAAAAAAAAAAAACACAGTAAGTACAAACCTGCATTTGGGTATCTAAACCAGTATGTCCCAGGAGGTGCCTCTGTAGATCAGACACCATTGCCTGAGTTTAAGAATAACTTGTTACCTTAAGTAGAGATCTTTGAAGATCTTTCTGCAGTTTTAGAGAAGTTATTTTATATATATTATTAGACCAATTGTTACAGCTAATCCAGTATCCCAACAGCAGCTAACACTATAGTGGCTTGGTACTTTAGAAGAGTACACAAAGTACTGTGGGAATGAATGACATGAAAGCCCACACAATGCCAGATACACATGAAAGCAAGTGCAACACAATAAACAGGAAATAAATCTGCTGGGAATAGACCAGAAAGGCTATTAAAGAAAAATATCAAAACAAGCAGTTTACAACTGATGGAATAGCAAAGGTGATGCCAGGACAGAGGGAAGACGAAGTACATCAGGTTAAGGATGGTCTTTGCCTCATCATTTAAGATAGACCCTAGCACAGTAGAACAAAACTTAGGAAGAGACAAATGAAGGTAGAAACAATCAGGGCATGAGATAAGAGCCTTAACAAGACTTCTGGCTGCACATATAAGCTTGAACAATTGCATTTTATGTGGCTCATGTGGTATGATTCAGAATCATCCAGGATGACACAAGGCAAGGAGCTGAACCCATGTTACAGGCAGGAAAGAATTATTCAGTGGACAATACTGAAAAGTGAGAATTAACACAATGATATTCCTGCTACAGCCATAAAATAAGATTTTTGTTCTATCTATATTGCATCAGAGTTAAAAACCAGATGTCATAGACATCAGAGAGACAGGTACAGGTTTTAGTGCAGGCATAACTTCACATCTCTGGTACAAATTCTAGTTAAGAGGTGAATAGCAAGCTTATACTATTAAAACGAGGTTATAAGCTAAAAAGCTGCATTTGAATATATCTGCAGGTGTTTTCATTAATCATCTAAATCTCTAATCTGTTTTTTGAATCCCAGCATATTGTTGATTTGTGATTAGAATAACACATTGCAAAGTGGTTGTGTCTTTGGCCTTATCAAATTTAAGAAAATTGCTGCCTCCTTTCTCCCATTTGAGTACCCAAAAACTTGTCACCTGCAGACATAGTTACATACTGCTTACGCTTGTGGACCTGAACAAGAGTTGTCATGACAAGTTTCCTGCCTCAGTGAAAGAGATTAATTTTGCACCAGTTAAGATCAAGCGCCACAATTAACCATTAACTCCTGTATGTGATGAATCACTTCGTTCATCTGAAATCCTTCCCATGAGCCACTAATGCAAGAGACTCTAAAGTTGCTTTTATATATAGCTCTATAAAACAGTTAGTTACTGCCCCCTATCTTTTGGGCAAGGCTTGTAAAAACCACTCAGTGTGGTCTTGGTGCCTATGTTCTGCTGACGGAGTAACGCTACGATGAAAACTCAACTGAGAGCCAACTGCCTGTTTTGGAAAGATTTTCTCGTTCTCTACGAGAGTAGCAACTTCTTCCATCACCTTTTTCTTGCCAGTTTTGGAGTCTGAGTTCCAATGTTTGCACCACCTCATCATTCAACGAGCTTTTGGAAACGCTGCCACCCTCACGGTTTAGCTTGTTCTCCTGCACAATTCCCTGCAGCCAATCTCAGCTGAGTGAATCTGCCTTGTTCTGCACGGCCAAGCTATGAGAGCCTGGGCTGATCTGACATCACTGCTGATGCAAAGAGCACTCCCAGCATATCCACCCCAATGCCTGGTGTGTATTGTATTTTCATACAAACCTTCAGGTAAAGGCTCTGAGCCCTACAGTTTCAAGTAACAGGAAAAGTCCTCCATGAAACACTAAAAATTCTATGTTAAAAAAGTAAAGAATTACGCAAAAGATAGTCAAACCCACTCATGTTAGTGACAAAAATCTTAAGAAGTTTAGAGGTGACAGTATTTCACTTCAGAAATTTCTGGTAAATTAGAAAAAAAAATTAAAAATTTGATTTTTTATTTGAATTTTCCATAAGTGTTTTCAGGTACATGTTTTTCCTCAAATAGAAGCCTGATGAGAACAACCATAGTCACAAGCAATTCTGAACTGATTCCGATTTCAAAAAGATGTAGTTTCATTAGCAGGTTACTTACTAGAGCAGAATGTGTGTTAGATGCAGCAGAAAAAGCAAATTAATTGAACCAAAAATGTAGGAAAAAGAAACACAAGTTATCAGATTTTAGTAATCAAAATAGATTAATACAGTGATATTCATGACCTCTACCTGTAAATAACCATTAAGAGAACTCCTTTCTCTTCACAAAATTAACAAATCACAGGAGTTTCAGAAATTGCAATTACTATTAATTGAGCTGATTTTTCACTTAGATAAGTTGTACATAAAGTAGTTTCAGACTTTAGGGGAAACAGACAGCTACACATACCAATTATCAAGTTTTTAAAAGAGCTGAAGATAAGTAATTAATTAGAGGAACCCAAGTAATTCAGGGATTCTAGCCAAAGAAATTGGTGGCTCTGTAGACAGGAGCCAAGCAGTCATTTGGAAAAGGACATGGGATGGCAGGAGAGGAGCAGACCCTCTCCTTGGTGACACTGTGCTCGCCAGCACCATGAGCAGCAGGGATCAGCTCAGCTTAATTGAGGTAACCCAGTGACTGCAGCTAATAGGGATGGTTTTTTGAGGAAACCTTTTTGTAATCCAATACCACGTATTTTGTACAGTTGACACTTTTTGAGGGCGAAAGCCACTTGGCAGTAATTTTGATGGGGAAGAGTTGATCAGGAACAAGGCAGGTTTTGGTCAAAAGCAGGGACGCCCTTGTCAGGGCATTTTCCTGGATCATGAGTAGCAAATGAGAACTTTCAGCCCCCACAATTCAGGCCAGGACCTAGCTGTGCACTGCCCATGCTCAACTTCACTGCAACCCCCCCAACCTAGAGGCCCTTCAACCATAGATCAAGCTTTATTTTGTCCCATTCTCCATCAAAAATGCTGAAAGACTTGTTTCATCTTGCTTTGAAGTAGACATTTTTAATTAACTGTTTACTAGGGAAGTCTAATTATGAAGCGTAACTACTGCAATTTAAAAAATCACTTAGAACTGCTATATAGATGGGAAACGACTCCAAGCCAAAAGTTGCAAGGGTGAGCAAATGAAAAAGTTATTTTAAAAAGCGCTCCTGGTGTCACTGAATCTATACTACTTCTTTCCTTATAATGCGGGTCCTTGTTCATGGTGAAACTGTTTAGCATTTACCAGTCAAAACCAGTTTTGCTTTCTATTCAAATGGCTAAAGACCTGTCTGGGCTGCAATTATGAACAGGTGTCATAGTGACACAAAAATGTAATGTTACAGTTGTAACAAAAGCAAATCTAAGGGATTGCAGGGTTTTAATATTTCAATAAGGTTAAAGCAGGAGCATTAAATAATTTAAGTTCTGGAATAAGATATAAGCACTAAAGCAATATTGCATCCATGCTCAAGTATCTTTTCATGTGTAGAGGTGATATCTACGTGATAAATTGCAGGAGTGAGGTAAATTAATTTACTATGCACTTTGATCACAATATCCTCTTCTGGCCTACTAATCCATTTCCCAGCAGACTTGCTCTAACATCCCAAATCACAGAACACTTTCACTGCTGCCATGGGGAACAATGTTTCATAGTCTACCTCTTTCTCCTCGTAGGCAGGGAAATTTCCCTCCTTGAAAAAATAATAAATATAAATTAAGTTAAAGAATAGTATACTGATGAAACCTTTACATCCTTGACTCCTCCATACTGTATAACTATGTACATTACAGTTAAAAAGAGAAAACATCTTCAAATACTGACAGCTGGGTGAGATGCCATGATGGCTGCATGATTCTGGTGGTGGGGAAAAATAAATAAAACCCAGATGTATGGGTCCAACTACAATGATTTAATATTTCCAACAAAGAAATAATACATATATAGATATAATTCCTGGAAAAGCAGTAATAGCTAAACTTAATCTACAAATGTGCTCACAATTTGACATTTTCAGGCTATAGACTATTATGCCATAAAAATGCTAATTAATACATCTATCACTGCCAGAAGAAGTGTGATGAAACCAAAATGTTTGGCAAGCTTATTGTAAAGAAAACCTGTTACTACCTCAAATCCCCACTCTCTGCTAACTACCAGATCCTCATAACCCATCTCAAAAGGCAGCTGCAGCACGGGGCAGACATGGCAGGTACTGGTCCCTCCCCAGGGAGGACATAAGCATCTCCCAACTGATGGGCTCCCAGGGTGATACACGGGTGCTGTCAGGCTGGAGGCTCCTGGAGGGGAGGATATTTACCCCTCTGCTCACTGGGCTGGCAAACAGCTGTAAATCCAAATTCTGATCCATCACAAAGCTGAACAAACGATAAACTGCCTGGTGTTATTTACCAGAAGATCACCAAGTGGATTGGTTTTGTGGATTTGAAGCTTCTGAATCTTATCACACACACAGAAGCGAATAGTGTCTGAAATCTCCATGAAAGAAATCCATATGAATGCAGGAAATGTAAATAGGGAAATAAGTTTGCTTACAGTAAAGCTATGGATGTGTGTACACACAAGCACTACCTTCCACCAGTTTACAGCTTTGTTTACAGCATGAATTGCACTAACCCAAATATTAAATATCAACAGAAACAGTGATCGCAAACTTAATAACACTTTGGACATTTTCTCCACTTGAGTCGATATATATACTTTAGAATTTGTTACAGGAATCATAATTCAAAACGTAATAAGAAAAATGTTTCTAGAGAAGAAAAGCAGGATAATTGATATTGTTCCCAGGTTTGATACATTTATCCTTTATGATTTTAAATACTCCATTTAGAAAACACAGTTCTTGAAAGCATTGAGGTTTGCCTAGCTGTGGCCACCAGAGCATAGAAAAAAAAAAAAGAAGAAATGCTAGACGAAGATATCTTCTTTCTTTAGGGTGGATGTAGGCAGATAACAAAGCAAATAAAGAAGCAGTCAGTTTCAAAAATATTTCCAATCCATGGAGTGATATTTCTGAATGTTCTCACTGACAGGAAGAAAAAAAGATCATGAGTGTGTATAAATTAAAGAGGATGAGAGAAGCCTTATGCCTCTGATGACACCTTCTCTTCAAGCCTGACAGGGCTGTGCCCTGGGGACTAAGCTGGCCCCATGGGGTGCATGGACAATAAACATGGAAAATGAGTGCGTGCCGAGCTCATGCAATGAGGAAAGATGCTCTTGGCAACAGCAAAACTCAAAATATTTAAGTCTTCATCAAGACCTAGCAGAAATACAGCCAAACCCCAAACCCTTGTGACTACTTGAATAACTGACTGCAAGACCTGGTCAGCTGATGGAAAACATTTAGCATTTAGTTATCCATGAGAGTGACTAAACCTTGCTGCTTTGAGTATCCCCACTACGGACTATTTTGAGAAGATGAGATAGCAAGTCCGAAATGGGACTAGTGCTGTTCAACATCTTTGTTGGAGACATGGACAGTGAGGTAGAGTGTACCCTCATCAAGTTTGTTAATGACACCAAACTCGGTGGCGTGGTCAACATGCTGGAGGGAAGGGATGCCATTCAGACCCCTAAGGAACACCACTCATCACTGGCCACCAATTGGAAATGGAGCCATTGACCACAGCCTTCTAAATGCGGCCATCAGCCAGCTCCTTATCCACTGAGTGGTCCATCCATCAAATCCATGACTTTCCAATTTTGAGACCAGGATGTCTGGGACAGTGTCAAATACTTTGCACAAGTCCAGGTAGATGACATCTGTTGCTCTGCCCTTGTCCACCAGTATCTGTGTGGCAGTATCTTAAAAGGCCACTAAATTTGTCAGGCATAATTTGCCCTTGGTGAAGCCATGTTGGCTGTCTCCAATCACCTCCTAATTATCCATATGCCTTAGCAGAGATTCCAGGAGGATCTGCTCCATAATCTTGCCAGGCACAGAGGTGAGACTGACTGGCCTGTAGTTCCTGGGATCATCTTTTTTTCTTTTTTGAATATTGGGGTTACGTTCCCCTTCTTCCTGTCTGCAGGAATTTCACCAGTCTGCCATGATTTCTCAAATATGATGGAGAGTGGCTTAGCAGCTTCATCTGCCAGCTCCCTCAGGACCTGTGGATGGATTTTGCCAGGTTACATGGACTTTATATATATAATCCAGCATAAAACCTCAAGGGGTTATGTTAAACATGTTAACAAGAAATAAAAAATTAGTGCTTTTTCCTCATGGCTTAGTGCCCTGAAGACTTTAAGCCCCTTTTTTATGGGATGGCACCATTACCTCCCGCAGATACAATTCATGGGATGTTTCTCAAAACTACACCACAAAGTACTTGTTCATTCCCAGTATCCAATAGTTGCCTCTGCAATTTATGGGTACCATCCCATGTAAGTCATCACAAAAAATGACAAATCGCAGGGGCTGTTTGCTGTTTAATCTCAGTTTGTCATGATTCAAAAAGAAGGATGTGAAAATACAAGGCAAATCATTCATAATGTTAAAAAAAAAAAAGATTCTTAGACATTCTTAGTTGTTTTCTAAGAAACATAAATAATCAGTTCTTTGTCAGCTATGAAGTGAATCTACATTTTCTATTCCACATGAAGTGCCATCAAAACCGATCCTAAATGTTTTACAACCCGATCTATTTCTGCCAGCAGAAAGTTGGGGCTCTGCAAGATTTCACAGCTACAGATCGTCCACAGAGCTGTCTAACACCACAAAAAGACATCATGCAGAAATAGGCTAGGAATTTCAAAAAAGCCATAAAGGCTTTGGAAAGAAGTTTGTGCTTCGTGTCACTGAAAAGCAATCCTTGGTCTTTAGGCTATGCTGCTACCAGGCTATGCTGGCAGCTCCCTGTGTACTGAATGAGCAGCTCGCTGGTTAAATCAGACTTTCTCCCCAGGAAAGAAAAAGTTCATCTGAACTCAATAACCCAGTAGAAGACAGAGATTCAAGTCCTTCATCTGAATCGACTCCCAGGGAAATGCTGAAACCACCACACCACTGATCATGTTGTTGAAAAGATCTCAATCTCTTTCATTCTGCTTTACCAAAATTTGTTTCCTACAAAACTGGCTAAGTATGTTCCTACAAGGATTTTTTTTTTTTCTTCTCAATTCTATATATTTCACTAAAGGTGTCTGCCACATTATCCCCAACTAATTTCCCACAATTATTCTTAGTTAAAATCCAATATGGCCACTTATGAATCCCACCACACTTCCTCCTGCCCCCTCTCCCCAAGAACTTGTCATGAAAAAGACACAAGTAAATACAGATTAAAAACCTGCTGGTTTCAGTGATTAATGTTAGAGTACACAGACATAGCTTCACTGCTGATAGACAATCATATATTCTCCAGAAGAGAACAGTGGTGCTCTGCAAAGCAGAGCTGAATTTACATAAAAATGACAAAAGCAAAAGCTATCAGTTAAAGGCATTTCTAATACTAAGCCTCAGTTAAAAAAAAAACAACAAACAAGACAAATCCAACCCCCCAAAAAACCCCACACCAAAACACCAAAACACCAAAACTAGAAGCATCTCTCAAAATAAAGTGACATTGCAGTCTGTGTTTCTTCAAGGACAGCAAAACCATTGCTACAGATGTATAGTAAAAAGAGGAGTATTGGTCTCTGACACGGATAACTGTCACCTTGACAAGTGAAATTGTCTCATTAAATTAGCAAAGATCTTGAGATGACTGAGAGGTCAGCAAAACATCCCAATAGTACCACAGACAAGCATCAATTTGCCAAAGCTTTGCTGTCCATCCCTGTGGGCTCCGGCTTCTTTTTGAACAGATGAGCAGAGGCCAGGAGTAGTGCCCTGCTGAGGCTGGGGTGCAGCCTTGGCCTCCCCCAAACTGCAGGCAGGGAGAGAGGAGCCACAGTTCAAGCCATATGTTCAAAAGCAGCAAAAGAATGGCAGAAAATCTATGCCTACTGCACCACACAGGCAGCAGTTCAACTTCTTTCTTCTGAAATAAAAGCAAAACCATCCAAAAGAAGCCCTTCCTGGAGGTTACACCTTGCAATAAGATTGGTTTGTTTTTTTAAAATACCCATCTTTTGTTTGTTAAAAGTCTCCTTTTCACATGCATTTAGTTCTCAGTAATTAGCAGCCGCCACCACCATCCAAAAGCCCCCACCAGCTCAGAGCAGAGCTACACATTCAGTTTTAGCAGCTAATCTTAGCACTGCCTCTTCCATTTCTTCACTTTTGGGCCGGGGTAGGGCCTGCCTCAAAGCCCCTCCAACCCCACATCAAACATTACCTTAGCCATGAAGACTGTGAGCAACGGACTGGCTTTTTTTGCTATCTCATAGCAAGTGAGAGGAAAAAAATCCTGACTTCCCATACCTGCTCTCCTGATGACCTAATTATTTACTCAAAATGGAAAATTCAAGAGGTACCAGCAATATCTTAACACCTCAGCTCTTCTTTTGGGAGAAAGAATATGAAGGGTCAACCCCTACAGCAGAACACAGCTTTTGATTAGAGGTACTCCGATTTAAATATATTTGAGGAAAGCACCAGTACCTTCTCTAGACTTTTTTTTTCCCCTATTAATTTAATCTGGCCTTTTTCTTGCTTTTCTTTCAGTGTTTAGAAATATGACAAATTGTTTCAGCTTTTGTTTTCTTTTTTCCTTTTCCAGTTAGTAAGAAAAACAATCAAGTTATTCTAAACTAATTTAAAAATGTAAATACTGCACCAAACCAACACTTGATATCTTGCTTTGGCTGTCAAATAAAAAAAATAAAAATCAATTATTTACACTGCTTTAGTCACCAAATAAAAGAAACATTGCTTTGCAAAATGCAGAGTGTTACCCTGTATTCCTTCAACTCACAAAAATAAACAAACAATTGTCACAACAGAAAAGAAAATCTGCTACAATTCTTCAAGCACATAAAAGTTTATAACCACAAGAGGTTAAAAAGAGGAATTCTTACATTAATTCAGCAAAACAGAGGGAATCAAGTCCTAATTTGGTTCTCAGGGCCTAACAAGAGCTTCTAGATATCCTCTGCAAGCCAGGCAGAGGACATCAATTGAAGCTCAGTTGTCTTTTTTCTTGCATGAGAGGAAAAGGGTCCCTTGCACAGGGCTCCTCAGTCAAACCAGGTGGCCCCAATATGAACTGGGGCATGGGACTCCTGGTGTACCTCTACAGCAGCATGGATCCTGCCAGGACAATACTGGTGAATAGCAATATAACCTCTGAGCTTCTGCATTGCCAAAACAGAGGTAAATAATGGAGAAGACCTTTTCCCAGCTTGAAGGTTCTCTAGGTCCCATCAAGCAAGAAGCAAAACTTCTGTAGTTGGCTCAAAACCCAACTATGGCATTCATGTGTTCACAGTTAATTTTCCAGCTAGGACCCCCCAGAGCACAGTCATCTTCTGGGAACAATCTTCTAGGTCTTTTCCCAGAGCAATCTGTGTCTTTAGAAGCAACGAGGAGATCTGAATTCTCCCCCTCTATTAAAAAAAAACCAATAATTGACATGATTTCTCTTGCCACAAGTTTTTTTGCTGATGTAGCTGGCCTGCAAGCGTATTGAGATAACAGTGTGCAGTTCACAAGATTTATAAGTCAGACACGTTACAAAAAGTGTGCTCCCAGTTATGCAGAATCAGTGTTACGCTGCCTGTGAGAGACTGGAAGCATCACACAGAATTGTGGTGGGAAGCGTAGCCTTCAAGTGAGAAACACACTTAAAGCAGAAGTCTTTTTGTTCAAAGACAAGTCCAATCTTCTCATCTCTTAAAGGAAAGAATTAAGGAAGAAGTGGGAAGTTCTACATTTGAAGCAAACGCCGTAGTGCCTGTCTGTGTGCTCTCAGCCTGTATTTCAGCTGAGAACATGTACAAAGGTGTGGGGAGGAATTCACTACAACGGTACAACCTGTTTGTCAATTGAGTAACAGTAAGTGAACGTGAAGGCTCTTTACACCTCACAGCTGGGGCAGCCTGATAGATTATAGCTTAACTACCATGAAAGTTTAAACCAGCGTGAAGTTGGCTTACACTGAAACACTTGATTTCATGAAAAGAGGGAACTCAGAGCCTCCATGATCCACCACTCAGCTCACAACAAGGCTTGTGCTGGCACACCAAGCCATGCCAAGGAGAGAGCACTGGGCACGGGATGCTGGCTCTGGGTACCAGCTGGATGGACAGTGTCTGGCAGCCACCAGCCTTGCTTAAAGAGGCTCCCTGAGGCCTTGAGGATAACAAGGACTCACTTATTCGCATCTCAGCTGCCCTAATTATTCTCTTGATTGAGATCTCAGCTTCCTCAGATGATCTATTCCACCGCTGGATGCTGTGCACAGACTGCACAGGGGGATCGACTGGCCCTCATTTGGGAATAAACACAGAAAGGCAAGAGTTGGTTGGGTGTCCTGTAAAACTATGGGTTATTTATAGCAAATATCAACATTCTGAGATCTGTATATGCTACTTGAATACAGAAAAATCCCTCCTGACAAAGGCATATTTTAATTTTGTTCGTATTTTTGCTTGATTCCTCTGTGAAATCTGGACATTAAAGCACCTTAAAAGCAGAAAGGACACAGCTTCCTGTACGACCTCTGAAACTTTAGGTAGTAATTCATACAATGCACATGTATTGTACAGAGGAAATGGCTTTACTAGTTACATCTAAAAGTAGGTTTGCATTTTAAACTCTGTATGAATTTCCCCTAACAGACTTTGATGCATAGGTTCTGTCAGGACTAAGGGATAATCTCTTCTTACCTGTTAGAGGGCACAGCCCCTCAGATGCAGGGAGCAGCATACTAAAGATATACAATCCTTATCAGAAGGACTTCAGTATGAATGTGATACTGCTTTGTAATTTGTTCCCATCTCTAGACACTATAGATTGCACCTTTTCCTTTGATAGATTAGAAAAACAAATCCCAAAGCAAATAATTCGATTTACATAAGAAGATGGTTGATGGGGAACTCGCACAGCCTGAACATCAGAAGACTATGACCAGGACAAAAGAGCTGCTTGAACCCACACTGCTCATAGAAGGTACAAGAGCACAAAATGCCATGTGGCAACAGGAAGCTCAGAGCCAATTCAAATTCAAACTAAAAAGTCAAGGAACTGTTTTACTAGGGGAAACCATCAAATGATTCACACTCAAAGCAGAAATACCTTTCCCTTTAATTTGCACCTATTTTTATCACCGACATTTGTTCATTTTCAGAACTAGTCCTGTTCAGCCAGAGGTCACTTTCCCAAGCCTGCCTCACCTGGCCAGACCAACACAGTTACATCTCAACAAGGTGTCTTGACCACACTACAGCATCAAAACAGGAAGAAACTTCAGGGATATAAAGGACAAAGGTCTGGTTCCAGGAAAAATACACAAAATCAATGCATAGGGGTGGATGGAGGGCAACAAAACCCAGAAATCTCTATGATAGTATATTGCCTTCCATACAGTCTGTTGCAGAGACAACCAAAAAGTACCTGTGAAATTTTTCCCATTGGAAATTTCTGATCAACAGAAATAACTCTTCCTATGAGTGAAAAAGGTTATAATTTATATTTTCCCCAGTTTTTGTTAGAAAACACTTAAAATATGGAGTCAGTATCAGAAATATCAGAAACTATTTCACAAGAATGTGGTTTGTGTTCTAATTGAGATGAAATCTAGTGCCATTTTGTTGCTCAAACAGCACATCAAGGTACATTGACTCTAAGAGGACGCTCAAAGAACCTTTTCTAAAAACAAGAGCCATAAGAACTTACATAAAAACTTGAAAATAAAGGAAATTGATTTAATGGAAAGGACATAGAAGTAGAATAAGCAGTGGGGGGAAAAAGATTGAAGTAAAAAAATAAAAAAGATTAGAGAAGGCTATCTTGTGGTCCTTCCATTTAATTACAGCCTGTGTCCATCATTCCTAAGAGGGCTTGGGAGGGCTGGAAATACACCATGCAAATGTGCACAGGATGCTCCTTGTCTACAACTTGCTCCCAGTCAAGGCATCTCAAAATTCCCTTTCCGCAACTGAGTGTCAGTCTCAGCTCTTCCTCACACCACCCTTCAAGTGGAGAAATTGGCAGAGCCCACACTTAACCTTCTAGAACTGAAAAGAGCAAAACCAGGCTCATAAAGAAACTGGAGTAACAAACACAAGCACGAGATAAATATCTAATAACCGCTGTCAACTCATTCAATTCAGCATGTTATCAACTGTAGGAGATCAGCATTACACAATTACCCAATTCTGTCCTCGGGGAAAAGGGAAATGGAAAATCTTTCTAACCAAGTCGCTGAGGAAGATCTATTCCACCTCAACATGATTTGCTTGGGTATCCTGCCTGGCAGCTCTCCTGAATTCCATTGTGCTGTGGCAAACTGGGATATGCACACAGACCTTCTGCTAATGGTCTTCTCTACTTTTGCCCAACTATGAATCCTGACCCCTGACTCTGCTGCAGATACAGAAGGATTTTAATAGACAGAGGGAAGGATCCTGACCTTGAGTAGCCCTGGGAAAGCAGGGAGTTCCCATGGACATTCCTCCGCTTTGAAGGCGTCACTGTGCATTACTCTAATGGCAAGGAAAGGGACAAACGAGCATTGCTTTGCTCTTAGAAATTGAATAATCTCATTTAGGGACTGCTGTCACAGGTGTTTTGGCCTTATTAACTTTCCCTTCCAAAGTTACCATTCAGACACTCATCAGCTTTTCTCTATTGCTGTTATCAAGGCATTTGCATGCGCTAATCCATGACAAATGGTTTCATTTGATGCACAACTGATTTCCTTGCCTGCCAACTAGGAAGAGATAATAGAAATACCAAGAGAAACTAAATTAGAACTAAAGGAGTCATCTATTTGTTGGAGAAACCCACAACAAGGTTAAGATAAACACCACCCAGGCAGCTGACTTAATGGAGAAAGTGCCAAGGTTTCAGCCACGGAAAGACAATTTCCAATTATCTGGGAGGGGGGAGTGCATTTTAAAGCCTCAAAAAATATATATATTACAGAAATAATTATATTATAGATGTAAGACCTGACTTAGACACAATCATTCTGTCAGAACCTGCCCTGGCCTGGGCACACAGGAACGAATCACAAGCTCAAACCCTCATGTTCAGCTCATCCCTTGAGTTTCTGTTTCCACACACTCTAGTGACTTCAGGCTGACTGACCGCCCAAATCTGAAAGCCTCTCACACAAGTAACAAGAAGAAATTAATGAGTAAATGATACTCACAGTAAACAACGTATCCCTGGTTGCTTATGATTCAAGCAAGTTTTTAGGTAAGGAAATACCTTTTCTTAAAACAACAGACATTTGGGCAGAAAAAGCAACTTCTGGAAACATTAGACCTACTTTAATTTCACTGCTGCTGCAATTCAAAACAAGAGCTGGTACCAAGTAGGAAGACACAAGACATTCCTCATATTTGCATTGGTATTGGACTTGAAGTCTGTGAGGGCTTGATTTGTTTTGGGCAAGAAGCAGCCACTGGCATATCTGAATACATCTTCCAGGTAGGATTTATTCATTTATGAGGATAACTTGTTTTGCGTAGCTGCTGGGATCACAGAAACCTAATGCAGATATTTAATTTTTTCCCCAAAAAGGAATATCAAGGCAGAAACAAAGAATGCACAAAGATATCAAACTACTATTTTTCTTAAGTTACAATTTCAACATAGGAAATTGATTCCTCAAAAAAAATATTATGCCCTCAGAATTATCCACTCAGTTCTGATCATAGCATTAAAACATGAAAGAGGCTGATGTTCAAAAGCTTCCCACTGTAAATTTAGTGGATCGAGACACATGATAGAATATACAGAAATTACTAAATCATAGAAAAACAATATATAATTATATATTGATCTGAAATGTGAAATGCCAAATCTGAAATGAAGTTAAGGGTGGGTTTTTTTAAGTGCATTTTTCAAGATGCATTGTTCTGCACACTACCTTCCTGTTAGTTTCAGTGTTACTTGATCTCATTTCTGCTTGGTTTTAAGTTTTATTTGAATTCATAATTACTCAGAAAGGGAACATTTACTTCCTAATAGATTTGTATAGGCAAATATATATATTTTTATATTACACAGATACCTTTCCACTCTTGAATTGATTCAGAGTCACAACTGTGTTATTGATGAATGTAAGGAAAAGGGTGCTAAACTATAGGTTCCCTTCATTTATTCATTTCTTTTAAGAAATAAACATATAAATCAATGAAACCGATTTCCCAAATAAACTATCCTTGCTTACTCCCAACCACTTAATTAAACATAATTAACTGTAGTTTGTTTTGGCAACCAATTAATGTCATGATCAAATATAAATAGACTCTGCAAGAAAAGATTATCATTAATAAATCCTTAACAATACAGTAAAATTGCACTGAAGCTTTGCTTGCCAAAAATATTTAATGGCATTTTTGAAGAGCGTTAATGAGGACACTAAAAAAAAAGATAATAAAGTTTTACCAGAGTGTGTGCAGTTAAGAACCTGAGGGTCTTGCCTGGACTCAGGCTGATACATAGAGCCTGCTGGCTGCTGATATTATTTACAACATAAGAAATCACAGTTGTCCACTTTCCAACAAACTGATATGTGTGTTCATAGGAGTTTTCCAATCAAGTTCCCCGTCAATATAGCTTTCATTTGCACACAAGTTAACTACAGAAGGGGGTTTTGCTCATTGTGTTCAGTAGATTCACAATGAAGGCTCTTGGTTCAGATTTGTCATCTATAGAAAACAAAACTAACCAAATAGTAGTTCTGGATCATTCATGAGGATGCATTAAACACATTTTGATCTGAACCAGCAGGTCTCCTAATTATTAAGGGACAAGGATCACCATTTAGACCACTTTTTAATTGCCTATTCATTTAGTTAGAGCTAAGGCGCATGACATACAAATAAAACTTCACAGCTCATAAAAGAAATATTTACACACAATTTTACAAAGTGCCCAGCACACGTGACTGTTGGTGGGAGCTGCTAGTGCAGAGCAGACTATTCCTAGGTTACTTGTAGCTCAAATACAAGGCACCACAAAGAGGGTACCGTGGTAGAAGGAAATTGAGCCATCTGAGGTAACAGGTGGTCCATGAATTGTGCTTCGCTTGGTGATTCTCAAGGAATCACTTTCACATCTTCCAAGAACTAGTAAGATCCTCCATTGTTACGTTCTCTCACAGTAAATAACGATTACAATAGAATCCTATGGCACAATTATTAATTATCATACGACAGCAGCAGGGACCCTGCAACTGCTGTCACTGAATTGACCTTTCAAGAAAGGCAGGACTGGTTTTTTTACCCCCTGTGAAGAGGAGAAAACTGTTGTTCTGATAGGAATATGGAAGGCAAGAGAGATGTCAGATAACGATCTTCTAAATAGAGCACAGAAATATGAGTCACAGATACATACATGAGCCTTCGCAACTTCATTCAGCTTAATTTACACCCCAATTCCCCATTGTGCATCATTGACTGAGTCTCATACATATAGAGTCCAACTGTGCTGCAGCCCTCATGGTCCCCACCTAGAGCACAATGAAAAGAAAGATCCAGCATCACTCCTGTGCAAATAAAAAAAAAAGTTTAGCTAGAGAGAGCTGTTCTGTACAGAGCATCTCTGGAAATAGCAACAATGCTGAATCCCATCAGGAAAATAAATCTTGCTCACAGCAAAGGTTGACTTCACAGCAGAATGGAAAAGAAAACATTCAAAAGGAAATACAAAGATTATAGGTGGGATAGGATAAAGCAATATGAAACTTAATGGGAGAAAACACATCTATCTTACGAGGAAATGCACTTGGATATTGTCTTTTAAAATATAAATGAGCCTTGGACTAAAGTAGGCTAATCATTAAAGGCAGATTTTTGATGTTATCAGCAGAAATACTTCAGCGCAGAGCAACAGAGTTTGCCTTTGGGGTTTATATTTGTAGGTGCCAAATTTTCCTTGGGACTTAACCACCACAGTATGAATTCTCAGTTTTTAATAGCACGACAGCGAGTGCTACAAATAGTGCAGTGCATGGAAAGGTCCCTTCGTGACTCACCAAGGCCCCAGGGCTTCAGCAGGAGACAAGGTGCAGAACATGGGTGTGGGAGAAGGAGACGCCTGTGGAGCCATCGCAGCAGGAGGCCTTTCCTGGTCCCCATTTCCCCAGAGCAGCTTCTGCCCCGGGAAAAGGGACATGCTTTGCTCCTGCCTGCAGACAGCCCTGAGAGCTGAAGTGGTGTGAGACAGAGACAGAAGCAAGGCGAGGAGGAAGGATGGAGCAAGAGGGCCTGAGCCAGGGTACCAGGCAGTGCTGGTACAAACCACCCGTGCAAGAAGCACGCCCTTTCTCTCAAAATACTGCTATTAGCACCCTGGCATTGCACTTCAGCACAAGGTGTGTGGTGGGGGTGATGGCAGGCAGGCAGACACACTTCCAGCAGCTCCCACAGAGCCACATTGGGCACAACAGTCCACTCAGAGCCCCGCCACACACCTTGGCCATGCTGTTCTTCATAGTCCATCGAGCTGCAACACCTGCTCCCCTTCAGGTTGTTTCATCTACCTGGCTCAGAGGCAACAAGGCATCATTCAGCAGCCTGACCAGTGGCAGCTTTCCTCCACCTGCAACCAAGCTGAGAGCCTCACAGCTCCGCACCCTTCTCCCGTGAAGAGAGGTGTCCTCATGCCCTCAGTCCTCCACAGAATACTCACTGCTCCTTGGGAATGCCCACCTACCTTTCCCCTTTACCTGAGAGACAGGAGCCCCTTTAAAGTAACTGCTTACAGACATCAAAAAAAAACCAGTTACGTTTCCAGCTGCAAACACACCCTATAACTATGGTTTTTTCTATTTTGGAAGCTTGATTTTTCAGAAAAAAAAATAATAATCAGAGTGCAATACTTCTAATAAAGTCTGCTGTTGTAAAAGAGCACAACAACTATACAGTAGGCCATTCATTGCTAGCACACCACTAGTAATCCTACCACATCCTTAAGTGTTGATTTCATTACCTCCATTCTCTGCCTAAACAAAATGCACACAAATACATTTGTCTACATACACTCAAATGTATTTTGGATGTGACCAGGAACAGAGTAAGCATCTCCAACCTGGATTTCTTTACTTTGCAGTTGGTAGTTGCAGATGTTCAAGAACAGGCTGTGAAGGTCAGAGCTTTGTAGCAGAAAGGTATCCTGAGAGATGATTTCCAGCGAGTGAATGGAATAGCTCATTGTGAGCAGGATTTTCTGATTGTGAGCAAACAGATGTATATGGTGCCTTCTGTACATTTACTGGTGTAAATGAGATCTTAAACCAGCCTTTAGAGTGTATAAATTTCACCATTTTTTAATTAAAACATCAAGAAACACTATTTGTCAGCTTTCACGTCCATGACATGATCTACTGGATACTGGCTAAGTTGTTCATGACAATTTGGACATTGTGTACATTTACACTATATTCTTGATAATCACAGAAACTGAATACCTTTATACATTAACTTCCTAGTCCTACACTCACTTCTATCAATTCCAAGAGGCAAAGTTCTGTTGAATTAATCTTCCAGATCTCAGTTGTTCTGCAAAGTAAAGACATGAATTACATATTTACACTTTCCTATTCCTGAGGAATTAGGCCAACATTCTTCCCGGTCTGTTTTGAAATCAATAGCCCCATACATGGGGCATATGAAAATAGCAGACCTTTTGAAAAGTGAAAAAATGCAGTTTCCCCCAAGGCTATAAAAATCAGTGGGAAGGCCAAGATCAGAACTAAGAAATTTTTTGCTCACAGCCACAGGCTCAAGTTTCTGCAAAATGCTGTCTGCTGAGAAACGTGCTCAGAGCATCCTTAGGTTGATATTGCTTGTTAGTTTGTGTAGAATTGCTTTGAGACCGATTTTTCTCCTTGTAAAACAAGGTATAAAGAATCACTTCTTGAGATGATTTTTAATGGGCCCATCATTAACTACTGTCACAATAAAAGGTACTTCATGTTTAGTAGACATACAATTCCAGCCTTGATTCAGTCCATGATTTCTTCCTCTGAAGAGGCCTATTTTTAATTAGCATATTTGCAAATGTCAGCACTGCTACAGAAGGTACATGATTCTGCTTATGTTTGCCTCACATCTTAAACTGTATGCAAGACTAGCCTAGCATCCTTGATGTGTAGCTAATTATTTTGCATCAACTTATGGGTAAATCTAACGCACTCTCCTGTATTTTGTTTAGCAACACATGGCCAGTGTTGCCCATTGTGATTCAGTGTTACTTTATGGTCCTCACTGGGAGGAAAACATCCTTAATTTATGGAACAAAGTCAGAAAAATTTGGTAAGATTTGCATGATTGAGGGGGAGGGGTTATTTTATTAAAAAAAAAAAAAAACAACAACTTGAACCATTTTGCTTTGTTAATATCTTGCTGTCTTGACAAATGCCAGCATCTGCTTCACTTCCTACATCTGGGTGGGGTCAGTCCTGTCAATCATATGATTAACAGACTACCACAGGCCCTCAGCTATCTCCACAAATCACAACCTGTCCACTCTAATCCTCAGGCCAATTCAGCAGCTCTATAACTGCACGTATATCAGAGCCTAGAATGGCCAATATGGAATTCTTCTAATTACCGCTCGCTCTTCTTAAATCACACAAAAGTGACATGCTTAACAAAAAGGGGGGAATTGTTTCCACATAAAGTTATTTCCTGTGAATGCTTTCATATGTCTTTTGCCTAACAATTTTCATGAAAATGAAATATAGTCCTAAAAACGTGTGGAAAGCCTTATGCATTACTCAAGGGGAATTATACCGCAACGGTGTCCAGCTAGCTTTGCTCCAAAGTTCTGCTTTGGATCCCCATGAAGAAGCCTGAAAATGTACCCTGCCCTCCTCACCTATCAGAATCAAAAGGAACAACCACCAGTACTTAAGGCTACTTCACAGTGGCATCCAAACTTGTGTTAATGAGACAAGGAAGAACATGCATATGTAATACAGCATCACCAATTTATATTCAAGCAATATTTACTATGCCTTTACTATCTGTACCCACCTGCCAACATTTCAGAAAAAAAGTAAAGCTACAGTCAATTACAAATACTTTCACGTAAAGTGTTTTATTGCATTTGTTTTCAGGTTTGTACCTTTTGCTATGTCTAACTGAACAAAGTACTGAATTATAAAACTGTAGAAGTATACTGGAGCTTTAAGCTTTTGTGACTGCACGTCGTGTGGAGAAATCTATTTCAATCCAGACACTTGCTTAAGAAAGTTTCAGAAAAAAAAAGCAAGCTCAGAAATCTCTGATGGTAACCTAGCCTTTTCTCATGTTGCCCTGTTTTTTTTTCCCCGGTGTTTCAAAACTGGATTAACCACAGTAGTACAGATGGGTATTCACTGTGCTAATCAACCAAGTTCCTTTCAAGCTTATTATGTTAAATACACTCCAGGAGGATTTTATCTTCTACCTGCACCTTCCTGTGCTCAATGCATCACGTATAAGAAGCACAAGATAGGGTGGAGCCTGCCTTTTTAATTATCTTGTACCAAAGTAGCCCCTACAATGGAGTTGAGCAGCTCAAAATCTCTTATTTCAGAGCTCATTATCTATGGAAGATCACGAACTGGAGAAAAAGGTATGCCGAGCATGCTATTGATTACAGCTATATTTGCCATGATTCAATAAGTTGAAATTTCATATACTAAATATTAAATTACAGAAATTATGCAATGGCTCATCTGCATCCATTTTTTATTCACTTTTATTTGGCTGAACATTTTAATCTTACTTACACAGTGACTAACTAAAAGTAAATGATGCATTCCTAATATTATAAATATGAAAAGTAGGGTGTGCTCAGGGACTGCAGTTGAATACATTAAAATCACTCAGTTTGCTAGTTAACATATTTCCATCCCTTTTATGTACAACCTTTCACATTCAGTTGGCAGACTGCAAATTCTTGGCCTTATAAAAAACACTGCCTTGATTTTCTGTTGTGACAGCAGAAATTGTCCAAGATCTCTAACAGTTTCCCTAAAGGACGCTCACGGGCTGGTACTTCCCAGGTGCAGCACCATCTGAATCTGAGGTGAACATCATGTCAAATTCCACTCATCTGTCAATGTAGTGGATTATTTCTTGAGAGACTGAAATTGGCTGCCTGGGATCAGAACACCATCAATCTTACTCATGGAAGGTGCGGAGAAGCTGCCTGAGAAAGGCTCGCAAGAGGGAAAGCTTGGCTGTTTCTAAGTAGGTGATGAGGCAGCTGTAAAGCCTTCACTCTATCTGTATCACATCTCTGAGTGAAGGATTTTTGTCATTTTTCACATTTCCCCAACACTTGGTATGCATTCAGTGTCTTGCTGTTCTTGCTTCATAAAAAAGGTGATTTTTCAAGCTTAGGCAAATGTTGCAGAGCTCTGAATCTGCCCAACTCTCATTTTTTCTCATCATGTCACTTGTTTCAACTGATTTTACAAAATGAGATTACATTTTCCTTTTACCTGTTTAGCTGAGCTGTTCCCCATTTCCTTTACTGGACAACAAACTCAAATAACTGGCAATGTTACTTATGGGCACATTTTAAAAAGTATTTTGTTCATTTGTCTGCAAGTTCCAAATAAACACCTTGCCACTCATACTTCAAATGCTCTCAGACTTCAGTACCAGATAGTAAAATTTTATTCACAAGAAAGCAAGACAATGCCGATCCCTACCACTGTCGGACAATGAAAGTAGCTGGGAAAACTTCGAGTCATTAAGGGTGCTAAAGATTTGTGGTTCAAGACTGTTGATCTTTGAAGGTTTGCCATTAGATCAAAAAACATTAAAGTATTAGTTGCCACATTGTTAAATGATTCATCACTGCAAGTTAAGAGCTTTAGGAAAGGAAGATGCAAAATGTTAAGAACTCTCCCACCTTTCTTTGGATCCAAATTTGCTTAGCGACATTCTTGGACCATCTAATTTTAACCAGATGATAATACCGTGCGAGAATATGCCAACTCCTCCATTTTTCAAGTGGCACATATTCTTCAAAGCACAATTAACAGTTGAAAAAGTTACGTGATCCATTTCTATTAATAAAAACACAATAAAACTACTAACGTGGATGACAACAGTCAAAGAGAGCTGCATTCTCCACTGCTAACCTGTAAGATTTACTCTGACTTTACAGGCATTGAACTCCATTGAAAGACAGTCCCAAGTTCTCCTCTAGACTGCACTTTTGCAGCCCCATCAATTTTCAGAGGTAAATTGTGAACCTTACAATAACTGTGTCTCTCATTTCTGCTAAGACAAGCACCTGATCTCTAGTAAATGCTAGTGACTATGAGTGAGATTTGGTGCCAGTAATTTAAGTAGCAAACCCATGTCCAGTTTGGGTCAGATAACGGCAAAGTTGCCCAATCCTGTGCTGTCACAATGTCTTTCCAAGTTATAGACCCACTCCTGAGCAGCACTAAATGAGAAGGGGAGATAGAAGTAAGGACAGAGAAAGAGACAGAGAAACTGAACAGTTATCCAAAATGGGATTCCTGTGTTGGGAAGTTTTTAGAAGACAACGTTAAAGGGTGACTATTCCAACATCAGATTGGCAAAGCACAACACACATTAGACCAATCCAAAAAAAGATGCTGTGCAATATAAAAACAAGCAACTCATAAAAGTTAAATGACAAAAGACAGACATAAGCACAGGCAGAAAGCCTGCAATCTTATGGCAGCCCACAGCTGATCTCAGTCCTACCTGGTCTGTGCAGGTGATGCTGCTGGAAAGTGTGATGGAGGGACCCCTGACAGAGCAGCATTGCACAGGCACTTATCCACAAATACAGGACCCAGGACATTGCAGAGACCACTGCCATTCTCTAAACAAAATATTAGACAGACATTATTATCCATTGCCTTACAGCACACAGAATAGTCAGCTTCCATTACAACAGCATTTAATTTTATTTTTTTTTTTTTACTCTTTTTGCTAAATGTCTTTTATGTCCATGTTATTATTCCCCCCCTGCAGGATGCAATTGTCATACAACAAAGGTCATGGCCAAGAAGGAGAGTTGAGGTAAAGAGATGTCAACACAGGACCCCGGATAACTTTAATAATTCAGTGGTAAAAATGAAACTCTAATGATCCAAGGTCCAAAAAGAGAAAACCCCAATATAAATAGAAGGCTGGAAAATATTCCACACTGATCCATAGCTGAATTTACAAGGGAGTTAAAAAATAAAAGTAAGAAAACCACACTGCCAGCTAAAAAACTATGATGTCCAGATCGTATAAAAACTACTTTAAACACATTACAGATAGGCATATGACATCCACAGATATCTGACATGCATTTCAAAAATACTGTGCTCAAGACTGGAAGGCTAACATTGACCCAGAAGGTAACAGTTTATTGTTTTTGACTTTGGCAGGCATTAATTTTTAATAACAATGCCGTCTGCTAAACAAAGTAATTGTTTCTCAGAATTATGTTGTAATGCCCAGGTGAAATCAGCTTCCTTTTGTTCGACCTGTGCATGTAAAGGGACTGGAGCACAGACAGACTAAATTTCATGGGTACTTTATAGAAGATTTCATCTTTTCACAATGCAAATTGTGTCAAAATTTTAAACATTCCTACTTCAAAGGGAAAGAGCAGCTTCTTTGTCTCCCAACCCTGGCATACTTGGCCATCTAATACAGAAATCTATGATTTTTCATACTTGTATACATTACTGTAGTAACTGGCTATATTTCCCTCTGACTTTTTAACTTTAGCAGCTCTTTCTCAATGCCTGCAAGGATCAGGAGGTTTGCAAGGCTCAGCTACGCTACACATCGTCCAGTTTCCTTAACAACACCTTCTGCTGCATTTCATATTGCCAAATTCATCAAACTTCAGGCACTCTCCTTATCCAGCCAATGACGTGATGCCGGTTTCTATCTAATAATCCAATCAGCTGAACATCATTTTCACAGAGCAAGAAAGACTTTGAAAGATTAAATCTCTCACAGAGGAAAAATTTTGTCCTTAAAGAAAACTGATTAATAAAAAAAAAGTCTGTGATATATCTGGGAGATTACCGCAGTAAGAAAATTAACAATATTAAAATAGTGAAATGCAGTGGTAATAAAATGTATGCATATAAAACATGGATTTGCTCCAGATTTTAAAGCAGCACAGTCTTTGGGAAGCTTTTTAAGTCTAACTGATTGAAAAGAACCATATAAACGGACAAGTATAATTAATAGAAAATACCAAAACATTCTTTTTATTAGGGTGAGGCTCTTCCTTTCACTGTACTGAGCGTTTGATGCACTGCTTAGCATATAATTAATTTAATTTCCAACTGCCTAGTTTATAGTGTACTTTTTCTCTTCTCTTTTTAGACCTATTTATCTTGCAAAATAGATTGAATCCCCTCAGATCCGGGAGCTCCCAGTAGGCTTCCTGTGTCTTCAGGAATTAATGCCTTCTTGTCATATTTGGTGTTCCCATGCTTTTTATACAACAAGGTAAGAGGGAAAGGTGACTCTCACACAGGGATATTTTCAGGTATTAGGGTTATTTAAACTTAACTTTAAAAACCCTAGCCAGACAGACAAGCAAAGCCAAACTTCTACAGCCTGCTAAATGTTCCTGTGTCTTTCCTTGGGCATCATATTCTTAACCACATGGACAGCAGACTCACTTAACCCACTCAGGCTTTATTATTAGCTCTCTCTCTGCTCCCCCCCCACACTTTTTTTTTTTTAAATAAAAATCTCTCTCAAACTATGCTATTTCAAACTACTTTTGCACAAAACCCAGCATTTCTCACAAAGATTTCTTCCTGTACTTGTCAGCAAGCTGCTGCCACACACACACACTTTTACACACAGACCATTTTATCATTAGCAAAGAAACACGGCAGTAAGTATTCCTCCAGTTATTATCTGATGAGTTCCAGATCTGCTTTCTGAATCTTAAATCCTAAAGAAGCTCCTTACCTGAGTAATCCAACCAAGAGCAGAGCACTATATTAGTGTTCATTGGAAAGATCTAACACTTTTTTAAATCCATCTGTGTCACAATAAGGGATTTTTAATAGCTTCCCAATAATCTTCTTTATCAGGATTAAAAGAAAAAAAAAAATAAAAATCTCTTTCGTTACAAATCCTGTTTCCAGAGTAAAGAAGACATCTGAGCTCTCAGACTCTGTCGTCAGAAAAGTGGCCAAGGTTTGAGGGGTGGAAACCTTCTCATTTTCACCTTTAAATCATCTCCTAGCATCACCTTCTGTCTGATGAGACCTTTGAAGTGATCTTGAGATAATTTGCAGCTTCCAGGATACTTAAGGACGAGGAGCAGTTTATGTTTAACGACAGAGCAGCCTCGCTCCAGCGCGGGCGGTGCGGAGTAAGGCAGCTGTACGTACACGGCTATAGGATGCTGTAAGTACCGTAGCCTATTTCAATACATCCCTGCTCAGGAAAGTATCACATGCCTTAAAGCGACACAGCCCTCGGTTGCCAGCCCCAACCAGGCTCTTCCCTTACTCGCCGGGGCTTAGCAACTGGAGCTGCATTTAAATACCCACACCCGGGCTTCGCGCAGAGCGGAGGAGCGGCTGGTTTCGCCAGCGAGGAGCAGGTATGAATGAATGGGCAGAGGAGGGTGGAAGAGAGGAGGTGGAAAGGCAAAGCTGTCGGGGAGGCGAAGGAGTAGGCACCCAATGAGCAATCCGGGAGATGCGTTAATTCTGCCAGCAAGGGCTTTCTTCCCCGGGCATTGCTCTTGCCCTTCTTTTGCAAGAGGCGAGCGAGAATTTAAAAGAGTCGCTTCCATTTCACAAGGAAGCAGCACACGCTTGTGAACAGGGAGGGGTGGTGCAGGGAAAGTGTAAGAGGAAAACACAAGAGACACAGGGCAGGAGATTCCTATACACTCCCCTGGGCTTTCCAACACCCTGCCACAACTCTGAGAGAAATCTTTTCTTCCAACTCTATTTCCAAGTCATCTCAGCAGACAATGGAGAAAAAACTCTGATTTACTCCTCCTAAATGCCTAAGCTCAGATACTCCAGATTATTTATGACAGTTATTATTTATTGTCCACATCTTAAGTGGCCATTTACAGGAATGGAGTGGTTTCCTCTCCCTCTTGTACCATATGTAATTATTTTTTAAAGAGCCATTGTATAGACTTAATACATACCATTCACTTAGCATTAGAGCTCTCAGGTCTGCATACAAAAGAAAGCAAGCTTGGAGACAAAACAGAAACTTCCATTTTAAGAGCCCAGGGTGTATGCTATAACACAATGTGGGATTTTTCCCTATCCTCCTCCCCTCCTTGATAACCTGCAGTAGAAGAGTGCACTACCTTCACCACTTACCAGCTCCACCACTTAGCAGACACCAAACAACAGTAAATAGTAACAGAAATAAGTACCCTTACTCTCAAGCACCTCCTTCTCAGCACCCAAGGACACATCTTTCAGTGGAGACTCTCACAGAGAGGTGCAATGAACTTACTTGACAAGCCACACGCTCCTTTGGAGCTGTTGTATTTTATTGAGCAATACATATTAAGAGATTGGCCCTGCAAACCAACAGGAACATTATTCTGGCCGCTGCCAGCACTCAGAGCAGCTCTTTATTACAGCCTTGAAACAACAGAACAACAAAGTGACATCAGAGACCACTGGTGAGTGGACCCTCCTTACACCACAGGTCACCACTGCAGCATGGCTTTCATCAGGTCCCTGAGAAGCCCCGGGGAAGAAAGGATGGCTCAGGACAAGCCTTGTGCTGACCAGAGATGCTTTCAAGAGGTCATCAATTTTTCAGATGCTCTGTATGGAAACACATGGCACTAGTGTGGTTGGCAACATAATGTTCCATCTAATAGATATTTTCTTGTTTTCCTCAAGAATTTCCTTAAAGGCTGGAAGCAGGTCAAGGACCGGGGCAGTTGCTGCTACCTTTTGGACACAGAAAGTCTAGAAGTGTCCAAGAAAGCTTGATAAGAGGCAACCTTGATACTTGAACTTGATGTGCTTGATAATGGCACACCAAGTACCATTAAGTACAGATGAGGGAGGAACCTGGGATCAGGTGCAGCCCATAGAAGGTGGCTGGTGGGAGGTTTGCTGGCCCAGGAAGGCTCAACACCTTCTCTCTTTCCATGGGAATATGGGGAGCTTTCGGTATGAACCAAGAGGGGCAGATGATGGGAACTTATTTTGAAGTAACACCAGTTAAAACAAGATACATTTCCTCTAGGACTCACGGGGAAATTATGAGGGAAAGGGTATAGAGTGGGAAAGTGTGAGGAAAGAGAGAGGAGAGCGGCCCCAAGAAGCAAAATAAAATCTTCTAGGAAACTGAGGGGCCTTGTGGACACCAGGGGGAATCAGACAAATTGTGACCATACACCTTGACAGAGTAGGCAGAGACAGATTTATGCAAGATACAGATTTATGTAAGGTACAGCAGAACTGTCACTCTGCCAAGCACTGCTAACTCCCAGCTCCATGAGGCTAATGCCACCGTAACCCCTGACAGATGCTGCTATTGCTCAGGACAAGCTCCGCAGAAACATGGGACATGTTGTTTCCGCGGGGTAGGGGGGAGATCAGAAGGACAGAAGAGAATATTAAACAGGCTGTGCTTGCAGTCTCTTCCCTGCCCTGGCTCCCAGCATCGTGCAGGAACAGAGGAGTCCTTGGCAAGACTTGCAGAAGCATCCTAACACCTGCTTTGATGTCTTTGCTGCCAATTTTAACTTTCTGTGGACCAACAAGATATGAAACAGCTTCTCTTACCCCACTTTAAGCTAGGCACAGTGTCATCTTCAGCAGATGCTTTGGTCAGCCTCCTCACTTCAGGAGTCACTGGCTGTGACAGGAAGGGGATGATGCTTTACATGTGTCCATGGGCCCATGCATTGAAAGTAGGGCTACTAAAACTGACACACTGGAAGGAAAATAAGAAGGGAAAATATGACGCCACTGAACAGCCTGCACACTTCAACATCCTTTGTCACCAAAAGCAAAGCCTGAAAGTAGTTTGTCTCTAGCAAGAAGGTAGACGTGGCAAAAGGTTGTATCAACCATCCTGTGCAATGACAGCTCTCTCCAGCACTGGGACAGTATGGATCCAGGGCCTTCAGAGGCACAGAGCAGCCTTTGGGTTACACAGTCTATGCCTGGCTGCTGGGAGGGGTAAAGTGTCAGAAGGAAGTCCTTCCATTTCTACTCTGATACTTGATGGCAAACAAAAGAAAGGACAGAGACCAGGACCTGAGCTACCTACTCAGAGAGCATGGAAAACTGCCTATCCACAGTTCTGACTGAAAAGCTCCGTGGGGTTGCTGGCAGGGTTGCCAAAAGCAGACCATTACACTGGTGTGGTATTTCCAAGGCGAAGGTAGGTTGCAAGGGGTCAGCAGACATCAAACTGTCTTTGAGACAGGCTGCCCCCCACACACAAGGACTGCATTCACAAGGAGAATAGCCTGTTCCTCCTGGTTCTGTCATTTATCTAGAGATGCCAAGTGAATGACAAAAATAGGCAAATAAAAATAAATGCTCTTCACTGCCTGAACCTCTATTTATCACAACTTTCCGTGCACAGAGAAAAGGAGAGCATATGCAACTCAGGCAGACTCATGCAGACAGCAGATTGGTACCTGCACCCAAATATGGCCTCTGGCCCCTGCTTTCTGCATGCAGCCCCCTCTGCCTCTCTCTCCACCTCCCCCACACACTCCTCTTCCCATGTAGAGATTTAACACAACAAATCCCAGGCGTGTATTTTACAGGGTCTGAAGAAGGCTCACCACCTTTGAAATGCAAAGCTCATTAGTTCTAGTGCTCCTGGGACAATGAGGCTCTGCTTTTCACAGATTGTGTTCTCCATCCCTCCCAGCTGCTTCCACCCACCCTCCAAAACTCTTTCCTGTAGACCCAAGCTCAATCTTGGTTGCTGCCTGGGCAACAAGCAGTGCACATTGTGGCTTTTCAGTAACGACACATTCCTAGCCCAGGTGAGTCTCATAGTCTAACAGCAAGCTTTACCTTACCTCCACTGAAAGCCAAATTTCTGACTGTCCTGTCTTACATCCACAACATTTATGGAAGCTTTTTGAGAAGTCTTACAGAGGAGAAGTTGAGCTTGGCCCCATGTGTTTCCCATGCAGCTTGTCTTCCATTAAAAACCAGCAGCTGCATCCATGAAGTTTGACCTGCCTACATGTAATAGCCCAAACAGCAGCCACAAAGCTCAGAGATAAACCAGCCAAGCAACAACCTTCAGCCAGGTCCCTAAACCTCCCTGTGTGCTTCTGGATCTTGATTTCCACCCCCCCCCCACAGTGGCACAGGGAACACAAACACTAAAGCAGCATTCTTTGGGGGCAGGGAAAGCTCAAGATCTATGGGCATCCTAGAAATCAGCTGTGGACACAATACTATGTTCAACATTTTACATGCACATCCCCTGTGCTCAGCCAGATGCTTACACTTGTGATATATTTACAGGAAAAATCTCCCCTACATCAAAACTTCCTTTTCTCAGCCTCCACCACTTTTCCTCCTCTCTTGAAGGAGGTCTGGTCCAACCTCAGTGACTGAGATGAAATTTCCTTTCCTTCCTATGCTTTCTACAACAGTGTTAAATCCTTTAGTCAGTACTGTCAAGCTTTCTTTTTCAGTGGCAAGAGAAGATACACTAATTTTGCTATAAGTAACCATGATTACCATGCAGAGCTATACCAGAAAGCTACATCATTTTTCATGAAGGAAGAACAAAGAAATTTGGTGATTTGCCTGGCTGCAAGTACAGCCTCTGCTGGCCAAACACAAAGACTACACACAACAAAAGCCTAAAGAAGCAGAAATAAACAGCACTTGCAGGGAACCCATTTGCCATGGGACTCCAGGTGCTGGTTCAGACAATTATTGTCCTACCTTGAATACCGGGTGCTGGGAAATTTTCTCTGTTCCCAGCATGGGTGCAGCTTTGTAGCTACAGGGGACTGGCCAAGGACACAGAAACACCAGGGAACAGCACAACACACGCAGAGGAGAGGCTCCACTTGGAACCCAGATACCTGGTGGCTCCCTTCCTACCCTCTTGTCTCAAGTCACATTACTGCAGGGCCTCTCTCCTTGTCTCCCCAGTCACACCAACCTCACTTGGCAGAAGTGGCAGTTTTGTCAGCCACCTCCTTTACTCCCAAATGTACAGGGATGATCCAACCAGTGAGACACCATAGCCAAAGCCATTGGTGAAAAACTAAAACCATGATAGCACCATAAGTAGCTTCTATTGGAAAACAATGAAAAATTAAATAACAACTCTGAATATTGACAAAAGCAGAGAAAAGTGAGAGGATGGCACAAAAGGAAAGATTTTTACAGTAATTTTTCCAAACCTACCTTAAAGGCGCTGCTTTTCATTGGTAAAAGGATGTTGAGTTTTCACAATTACTGTGAGGGAGAGATTCTGCTTCTTAAGAGTTTTTCCATACCTAAGCGAGGAGAGAGGAAAAAAAAAAAAAAAGAACACATCTATATTTGTCAAGGAAGTTTATATCAAAAAGTTTATGTCCTAGTTATTTTTAAAGTATGTAGGACAACGCACAAAAAAACCTCAACCCTTATCTGTAACTTGCCATTAGCCAACAAGATCAGTACTTGCTAAAGATTAACAAGACAAATTATCTGTGCAGTACTTTATCATTATGCAACAAAATTTCAATAGCACTCCATATATTCAAAATACAAACACAAAAACATGACTGAGCTCAGGATATCATGGCAGGTAATCCTAACCTTCATATAATGCAGACAAGTTGTTTATTTAGTTTCAGTTCAGAGATACCAAGAAGCAAAGAAATCTAAATTAAAACAGCCCTGGAGTGATGCCAGTCATGGCGTTCTTGTCAAGTAGTGACACTGTTATCCTTTATCAGCTATACATTAGCTGGAGAGATCATCCTGATCTGAAAATCCACAATCTCCTCTTCTCATTGATTCTCAACTTTGGCAAAAGATGAACTCAAGGGTCTTCAGCCCAGACATTCTTACAGTAGCCTTGTTGAACCAATGAGATGAAATACTATTGAGATATTGCTAGTTTCAGAACAAACTATTACTATCATCATCCGCAGTTGCCTTTCCAGACCAGCTAAAACCACATTAAATGTGAGGCCCAACACAACAGAAAAATCACAGGCCAGAGGGCACGAACTGAAAATTAGTATGTTATAGTCAGAGAGGATACTTGGTATTTGATTTATCACTTTCAGTGTATAAAGTATCATTCCCCAAGCACAGGTTTAGTATTTACTTTAGCTGCTGAAAAGTCAATTGTTACATGAAGGTACAAGTGTTTTCAATATTCACAACATAAATAAAATAAATCCAAGAGAAGCAAAGCAATTGAGACACTATGGGAGGCAAATTCACCCTGGTGAGTTCAGACATGGTCACTGTGTTGTCTTCTCTCCCTCTAGGCTTGCTGTGCTCCTACCTTTCCATTAAGCTTCACAAACAATAGGCTTCCAGTATCTCCAGCTAATGAAAAAAAGGAGGCTTCAAGAGCAGCCAGGGTAAGCCACTTCTGTTAAAGTTCACATATTTCAGACATCAGCATAGGAATAGTGCTATCTAGGAAACAAATTTCTCCCTACAGCATCACAGTAAGTCACGTTCAGCTCAATGCCCCATTTTCTTCCCATTTATGCCGTGGCAGACTCTCCCCCAGCCCAACCAGCTCCCCACCTTCTCCTACCATAGGGAAACTACTAGGAAAAGCAGACAAAAGCCAAAGCAGAAGATTCCCCATACCAAAGCTCAAAAATACACCAACTCTTTCCTAGCTACCCCCACCAAGAAAAGAAAGAGCTTCCCCAACATACCATGAAAGCCCAAACCACAAAGACAACCAGGAACTCACTCCTCCAGCCCCAAAAGTCCAGTTCCCAAGCACCAACCTTGAAAACAACAGGTCTGAGCTCAGAGGCAGACTTAGACTTTTTTTCCCTGTGTTCCTCCACCCCCCAAGTCAAAAACTTCATTCTGTAAATTTCTGGCAGCTGCTGCCCCCACTCCTGAAGCAATCAACACCATAACCCCACCTGGCTCTTCTACCCTCCTCCCACAGATTGGGAACTCAAACCACCTGAGCCTGTGAAGGGTCCACAACCTGACAGAGGGATGAGCTGGTTTGAAGGCTCAAAAACCTCTCAGGTGCAAAGTATTTTCTGGTTTAGAGTAAATCCCAGTGACAAGGCACAACCAGGCTGATTTGGGAAAAAAATCAGGATGGTTGTGCTGGGAACAGGGCATGGAGCTCTGCGGTGAGCTCAGTGCCTCTCCTGGCTGTGAAATGTCTCCAGGCTCCCAGGTGCTCCAGTACACATCCAGTGCTCATCCTGGCACAATCCAGCACCTCTGTACAGAAACATCTGTATTTTGGAATGAAAGCTTTGGCTGGCACCTCTGCCAAAGGCAAACACAAGGAGCCACTTCAGCCCTGCAGCGTTGCGCTTCTGGTCTTTGTAACTCCTGGTGCTACCCTGAAAATAGCACTTTAAAGTCTACTAATTCTGCATCCTGCTGCAGAGGAAATCTCAGCTCTTATATTACACGTGGGGATTGACCAAACAGCTTATTTGCAAACCTGTGTATTTTCTTCTACTTTATCACAATGCCAGCCTGTGGTGGAAAAAAAAAACATTAACAAATTGAGAGGTTTCTTTGCTACTTGCCCCCCTGCAGTGCGAATTCGTATAACGGATTTGCTATGTGATCTTAAATTATGTTTCAGTTTATTACTTCTAAAATGCCCTGGATTCTGCGGGAGCACAGTGTGGCTTCCACACACCTATTTTAGTATGCTTGGAGAGTCTCAGATTAGAGGTGCTACGTAAGGAAAATTGGTTGAAATTTGTATGAAATACACCAGTGTGCAATGCTGTAGCCTAGAGTTTGTAGGAAAATCCTTTAAAAGATAAAGCAGGCAGACAGGGACAATCTCAGACTTCACTTATGTTCATGGAATTAAAAAAAAACACACCAACCAACCAACCAAAAAAAATTAGAAAGCAAACAAAAGACTCCTTTAAAGAGATGGGAAGGAGAGATTGGGGGAAGTTCTCTCACTGGAGAAAAAAAAGTGAGAATCAGCCTGAATATGCGATATACACAGCCAATACTTTCCTGATGCCATCACTTTAGCTAACACAACACCTTAAGGTTTCATTCCTTGTCACCGCTATGCACTTTGTCATTATTTAAGAAAAACACTCCAAGCACTCTCTTCCACACCTCATCTACTTGCTTTTCGGACTGGGCAGAGAGCTGCAGCCAGAGCCCTCTGTGCTGTACTAGTGCTGGAAATGGTTATTTCCCAAGTCAGGAATTAGTGCATGAAATGAGCATGGAAAAAAAATAAATATACTGTTCTGCCTTTGCTTCAAAACAGGTTGGTTGATTGACAGCAAACCCTATATAATAATTCCTTCCAGGCAGATGGAAAGATCATGATTTGCTCTTCAGTTGCAATTTTCTGCTGCTTCTCACAAGCAACCCAGCTGCATGATCTACCAATAAGAAGGGTCTGGGCTGTTTTATATGAGTTTTACAACGTTCACATCAAAACATATGGATTAATATTGTGACTACTTCTCGTATTCCATTTTGTAAAAATTTGTCTTGAATTTGCCTCCAACATCTCATAGCTGATCATATGTAGATAACAGCTTCAGAAATCCACACAAAAGCAACTTGTAAATTCCTGCACCACCCCTGACAGACAATACTCTTTTGAACATTTGCGTAGGTGTTGAAAATCTTGCCATACATCTCGAGCTCTCTCAGCACATATTGTTTTTAGGCTGCCATCTGCTAATGCACAGTTCCACCCGAAGAGAGATGCAGGAGTGCTCCAGTCTCCAGTCTGTTCTGTTTTCAGACTTACTCTTTTATTTCTTCATATTCCCAACACTCAGATTCTGTCATTCTTAACCCTGATTGTAGTTACAAAGTTCAAGAGACCTGCTCACACCACTGCTAATATTCAGTAGTAAAGGACATTTATTGAATGCATACCCAGGCATTTTCTTTAACAAACCAATGCTTTGTGCAGGAGTGTCCCTAGAAGCAGATTCATTTGTCTCCATGGCACCTGGTATGGATGTAGAGAGGTGCTGGGCTGATCAGCAATGTTTGAAGTACTCATTTTCAGCAGATGTATACCAAAAGCATGCGTGTTAAGCTGGTGGCAAGGGAAGAGGACAACTCCCAGCTCTTGAACAAAGCAAACCATGCACGTCACAGTGCAGAATGTCAGGATCTGATTATCATAGTAAATAAGGAATGATGAACATTATACTTGACTGATTTTGTTCTTCACTGAAATTGTCAGCAGTAGTCTTTGCCTTACTGCTGATTTTGCTTCCCTATCAAACACATTAGCAAAATTTATAACATGATATTTAATTTTTTTTGTTGTTGTTAGGAAACAATTTTATAAGGGATAATTTAGGTTAAGTTTGCAATGCGGGATCCATCACTAAAATATATTGGAAGCTACAAATTTAACTCTAGGAAACTGAGGAGTATGTTATCACATGCCAGCTGAAATGTATCTGTTTTGATCCTTTTTTATATTCCTCTTCTCCCACACATTCCTTTTACTACCCCACCTTCTTCTCAGGTTTTCAAAGATTTTGTTGTCATTTGCTTCTGAATAAAATGCTAGATTCTTTTGGCATTCTAGGCTCTGTACCTCAAATTGTTGTTCATGTCACACCCTGGCTTCTGGGCACCAAGCAGAGAAGTCAGAATAACTGAGCATACACAATGGCACAGAAATCCTTCCCATATTGTTTGCAAAGCATGAAAGTGAATAAAAGAGGCCCAAGTAAAGAAAACAGAGATTGGAAATGAAAATATAAAGGGGTGTATGCTTAAAAGAGGCACAACTAGCAGTTTTGCTTATTTTGCAGGTTGTACAGCAATCCTCTCTCTCATTTCCTAAATTGTACAAAAATGGTTGGTAGACTTAAGTTATATGTTTTCCTTGAATTCAGTAATGAAGGTAAGCCAGAACAATCTTTTTCCATTGAAAAAATGATTTTTTTTTACATCAAAGCAACAGTAATAGTTTTTTGTTTCTTCTATCTATGCTCCAGCAAAAGATTGGAACTGCCTTTTTACAAGCTCTTAGTTGCTAAAGATATAAACTCTATCTCCAAAGTATGACAGATGAATTCTCATGCAATGAAATATGATACCTTTCAGAGAGCCTGAAAGCAACTAATAGATTTTCAGGAAAATGCTGAAAATTGGCTTAATGTTGCATAAAGATGTTTAGGCAACCTGGAATGAAAATTCTACCACAAGCAGAAGGCTAAGCCCTACTTACGATATCAAAGCCTTCTTTTGACAGTTTGCTTGGGTCTTTAATGGATATGGGGTCACTTGCTGGCCTTCTGAATCTTACCTGATATGGTAATCATAGCTAAATTTTAAATATAAATCACTTTCCAGGCAGTATAATATCCAGTTGGGGCCTGAAAAATGTTAAACTGTTCTCTTCACAATTAAATTCATGAAACACTTAAATTCTATGGCAGCCAGACACCAAGGAACAAGAAAATCATTTCATCTCATAATATTTTAGAGCCCCTAGGCAAATGTAAACAGTGTATGATGTGATAGAGGAAGGATTTATTGCTTCTGCTGAACAGAAAATCTGCTGATTTATTTTTAATTCCAGTAGATTTTTGAGGGTAATTTATTTATTACAGAATTTTGGTGGAATTGTTATTTAGGAACTTTGAACACACCCAGCCCATTTGGGTAGAAATGCATTTTAAACAAAAAGATACAGAACCCAAATCAATCTATCTGTATCAAACTGACACTGGTCTGTAATAGTGAATCATTATTGCCTCTCCTACCAGAGCATAGAAGGGGGTTTGGGCTCTCTCACAGCTTCTGGAGCCCAAGAAACATTTAATAAGCTACCACTGGAGGTGCTGCTGAAGCAAACTTAAGCTTAGGCAGAGAAGTGTCTCAGTCACTTTTATATTCTTGCAAATGTTTTGCCCAAGATTAATTTCATTGATTTTGCTGAGAAAAACATCACTAAATTCTGCACCCAAATGCTGTTTTAACTATTCATTTATATATGACTCAGAACAACAAAGGTTACCATTTGGAGTCAGTAGAGCTCTGTTAGTATATCACATTCACAGAAGCATTAGTAAAAATACAGCTTTATTTCATCCCACTTACTTTTTCAGTAAGCACTTAGCTTTCCTGGAGTGCAGTCCTCTGCTTCAGCTGTACTCAGCAGCCTGGGGAGCTCTTTGGAAAACTCAAGGAGGGTAAATTCACTTTCAGGGCAGAGGTCAAGCCAAGAGCCTTCTACACCAGTCAGCAGTGGATGTGTGCACGTAGGGACAGCCATCCTCACACCAGATGTCTGTCTCCATGGCTACCCAAGCACCAGCAATGGTCTGTCACCCTGTGTCCTCCTATCTTTTTGTCCCATCTAACCTGATGGCTCCCATTGCAGTCTGGGGGGTAGTAATTTGGGCAGAAGCCACCTCCTTTGGATCTGTGTGTATGAGATTTAGCACCAGGAGGCTGAGTGGCCTGTGGCCTGTGGCCACAGCACAGCACAGCTGAACAAAATCATAAGTAGTCATAATCTGATCATCACCATATTTGATGATTCATCACCTCTGTCTCCACTAAAAGGTGCATAATATGCAAGTAATTCAAAATCTTTGGTATTCTCTTCTTACCCTCCATGCTTATTTAGTAGGGCCAACAGTGAACAAGAGACTTGTTTAAAAAAATGCATCATTTCTGAATTTCTCTTCGAAACGGCACAGAAATCACTGCAGAATATCTGCCAAGCTGGCAGTCCCCTTAGACTGCTTTAGCTCTTTGCTCTGGCCAGCTTGAAGGAAGAACTTGAACCATATCTCAGATAACTACTGTAGAGAATCAATTTTCAATTTCCTGCTGAACTTCAGATATATATTTAAATACTTGGTACTTTGGCATCTGGAAAGAAACCAGCAATAAAATCAAATGGTTGAACTACTCACCTGATAAGAGGAAGATCTGCAATGAACCAAAAAAACAGGAGACTTAGACATGGGCCTGAAGGGTAAATTTTTTTAGCACCAGTGTAAAATGGGTACCATGATCTTACTCTCTTTTTGACAAAAAATATTGAGTTACTCAAAGTGAATTTTATCTAAACCAGAATATTTCTGTAGAATTCACAGTTCATTTTAAGAAGCTTTAAGAAGAACTTTTTAGTGGAACGGGAAAAAATAGATGAAGTTCATAATGAGGCTGGAATCAAAGAAAGTGTTGATAGTGACTTAATTAGAAATAAAGTTCAGCCAAAGAAGGACCTCTGATCTTACAAAAGAGGCGCTGGAGAAATGCTGATCTTCCTGAAGACAATGAAGGTTTTGTCATTGTTCATGGCCAGAATTTAATCCTAATAACAGACTCTATACCTTTTGTAATTGAGTCTTTCAGCTCATCAGTCTGCAGGTTTGCTTGCTTGCCTTTATTTTTCTCAATCCACAATGGCCTTAATAATAAACAAAAAAGTAAATATGACAGCACCTGAAGAAAATTAATGCTTAAAACAAAGCCGTTGGAAAGATTCATGTGAAAAGAGTTATAGCAATTTTGGTTGAGGTGTTATTTGAGCAAAATCTTAATGAATAGATCGGTGCTCCTCAAGAACTTTAAAATGTTACCAAGTGAGAAAAAATGCTTCTTGGCTCAGCCTCTAAACACAACAGCGAATGCATCTTACTGCATTCAAAAGGCAAAATATTATTTATGCCCATGGAAAATTACAGCTGTTAGGACATATAAAACTGGAATACACAAGCTAGGAAGGATGATAGGAAAAAAATCATAGCACCTATAATTGTCCTGCAGTTTTGCAAGTTGTTGCTGCTTTAAGGGAATCAGAACAATAAAATGCTTCCCCCCGCCTTTACCAACTGTGTAAGTCTGTTTCTGGGAGAAGCTAATGGGGAAAATGAACAAATACTTTTCTCTACAATGCTCTGAACTTGTAAAACACTTCTTTGAAGTCAGAGTGATTGCGAGTTGAAGAGGGAAAGCCATGCAAATGATATTAAACCTGCATTTCTGGGAGGTTTTGTTCCCAGCAAACCTGTAGTTTGTCCAGGCTGCTGAGATGCTGGGAGCCTTCTCCAATTTGCGAGGAGGCATCAGCGCCTTGCAAACAGAAAGCAAAGAGAAGTGACAACAAGGTATCAAATATAAGCTCATCTTGATGCCACTTTTCAGGAGGGAAGCAGCAAACAAAATAATAGGCAGCCTGGTGACAACTTCTGAATTTTTTGGTTTTCAGAGGTGTGAGAGTAGAACTGGAAAAATTAATTGGGTTCCAATTTTATCCTCGCTCTGTGAAAATGCATGAGAAACTATGGGCAAAAATGCCAATAATAGTAATAGTAATTGTAATAACAAATATGACAGGAGCTGCCTGAAAAATACTAATTTGCAAAGTTAGAGCTTTTCAAAAGTCCTACCCAAAGGCCCTTTGGAGGCTGTTTCTTGCAGAATGATAGAACATCCTTTTTTGGTAGCGTTAATCAGAACTTAGACACACATCCTGCTGTGTGGTACCACTACAAAGCAGCATAGCAAGGCTTATATTTCTGTGGATCCGAGGGAAAGGATCAGCCATGTCTAAGGAAAACCACTGCCTGTGCCCTAATTTCTTCTCCTTCACCTCTGTGCCCCTTGCCCAGCGCTCTCCTCGGGATCTCGAGTCAGCTGGTGCCAATGCAAATGCAAGGAAAGGAGTGGTTCTCCATGGCCAAAAGTGGTATCACAGGAAGAAGGTTCATGAGTGCTCCACCTAGGTTTAGCTTAGTTCTCGTTACATCAGGCCTAAATTATAAATTTGTTGTGCATTTTTTGCACAGAAGAGGTTTGGAGAGCTGTACTCTAATTCTAATCTCCTGGAAGTCAATAGTAAACCTCCCATTGCTTTAGAATAGCTAGGGCTGTATCAGCGTTCAACAAAATCCCACCCTCACCTGCCTTGAACACAGCAAGTCATATACAGAAGCTGAAAATGTCCCTCTTCAGTAAGGATCGAGAGCATTGCACAGGGGAAGATTCTTTGACAGCCATCCAAAGGATGTCATTGGGGGCAGACTCAGCCATCTCTTTATTTGGAGAAGTGTGTGCTCTGCAGACAGTAGCATGAGATATTGAGGGGGCTTTATGCATTAGACCCATCTCAATTTCAAACAGGTGGCAAAACGTGGCCCCAGCAGAGAAGGTCTTTTTGTGTACTAGTTCCACAGGTATCAGCGGCGCGTGGGGCATTGATGTAGTTGGGAAAAGAAATCTAATTCAAAGTCATTTGGCTCTAAGGATAATTTAACCATCCTGGTATTGCGGAGTGATTATGCATATTTGAAAGAGAGAAAAGCAAATACCCAGAGGCCTCTTGTTTACAATGTTGCAATTTCAGGAAGTTGCTGTAGGGCAGAATGGGGTGCCGATGACACAGGAGATAATCCAGAGTGATAGCACTATCAGCACCTGAGGAGCAATAACTGATCTGCTTCATATTTACCAAAAGGACCAAGCACTCCCTACTATGTTTACCTAATGATTAAAAGGAGCAGTAAATGGAATGACTTTCTTTTAATCAGTGTGTCAGCTTGAGTAGCATAATGAAATTAGTCAGGGGTGAATATAGGCTTCTGAGCCAAAAGAGGCATTTCATTCTTTTGCAACTTCTAAAATGTGTTACATCGTTGGTTCCATGGCAGGACATTGTGTGATGCTGGGCTCCTTATTCAAATGCAGTATATCCAAAATTAAAAACCCCAAACCCCCTGTTTCTGTATTTTATTGTGTCTGCTCTCCTAGCTTGCAAGTTCACCGAAGTCTCAGACAAGGATTCTTTTTCTTTACGACACATTTATTAATCATTTGTTCGTGTCTACCTAGTTACACATGGATGATATCTGACAGTTTATCCCAGTTATCATTAATAACTATTAACGATCCCGTTGTTACAATCAAGCTGCATCAACTCATAGCCTCACTTGCATTCATCTAATTTTTCATTTAATTAGGAAATGCAGAGTGCTTCTCTTACAGGCAAGCTTGCTTACTTAAAAGGGCAGGGATCTGTCCATTTGATTGCTTTTAGAAATGTGGCAGATGATTACACTATTTAGCTACTCTTACTGAGATGTGGAATACATAATGCCTTTCCTTAATCCTCAAATATAAGTTATTGTCACTTCCATGGAAGCTACAGCAAATGAAAGTTTTAGATGCAAAAAAATCCAAATTGAAAGAAGTCATGTTTTCTCAATCCTGAGAAGGTTTAACAAATTCATGTAGACACTAATGAGTATTACTAGGCTTATGTAAGGTCATGGAAAATTAGACTGGCTTTTTAAGCATTATTACAGATTTTCTCATTGTTACATGCTAAATTCTCTATTATTAATGTAGCTTCCTTTTGCTTTTGCAATCGGACAATGTTTGAGTTTCAGTGACATGGCTCCCTTCATATTTTGTGTTTCTTTGGTAACAAGGTATTTTTCCCAATTTTAACGGTTTGGCAGGATTTCACTTCTAACTTTAACTTACTGGCTTCTTCTAGAAATTTGCTTTGTATCTATTCTGCAAAGAACATTGTCATGCAACATAGAGTGCTTATTTACCTTGTTTTCAAATAAGTCCTTGATGGAATGCTGAATGTCATCACTGCTCTAAAAACATCTATAATAAGAAAAATATTTGTTTCTTAAAGGTACAATGCCTTGTTCAGGCCAGATTAGGTAACACTGGAGTTATCAGAGTATTAAGAGGAGCACAGTTTGGGAGCCTGTATGTGGAGTTAGCATACATAATACATATCTTTCATTTATTAAGTATATTTTCCTGTGTTTCAAACCAGTGTAATGAATCTGCCACTATCCACATCTTGAATGAGCTCAGAGGTGAGGAGCTGAGCTCTTGAGGACATGTTTCACCCAGTGCAGCTTCTTGACATTAGAGGGCTCCATAATCCACAGAGTATGGCAAAAGTGAGTCTCATTTTGAGGTCAGCAGAGATGACACTGGAAAGAGAATTTATAGACTCCTCTTGGAGCTGTGGTTTGATGGTACTGTTAATTCAGCTTCTGAATTCCAAGTATTAAGTCAAAAGCATCACAGCTGAAAATGTAAAGAGCTGATCTGGTATAAAATCATTCTACTGGTTCATACTCATTTAGAAAGTTTGAGTGGGGCTTGATATTATCAAGAGTAGATCATGTCTCATTGATCTCTCTCTTGTGTTATGATGGATCTGGTGTTATACTGGTATCATCTATCTTCCCAGGACTCAAAAAAAAGACGGCATACGCTGTCTATCAGGGGATCTTGTTAATGAGACACAAATCCAGGGAGTGTCCATGCCTGATACAGATTAAATCTGCATCTTATCTTGGCTATAACAATTGCAGAGGCACAGCTGCACGCCACATTGGTTGTCCATCATTCTCAGAGCTGTAGAAGGAGCTATCGGCACAGCAGCATGACACCAGGCAATACAGCAGGAGGATGCAATCAGAAAGCCCAGGAACAGAAGGGAAATTCAAAAAAGCTTCTGAGACAATAAAGAAAAAACCACTGAGGTCAGAGCAGTGGACTTGATGGACTTGCAAGCAACTACTTGATCACCCTCTGGATAAGGATAGGGTGGAGTTTTTCAGTATCCCATCTTTCATCCCATCACTCATCAACATTCTCAAACTCATGCTAGAACCTGGGTTAAATATTTATGGGTTATCTGCTGGCATAATTGACAAACTAGCATGCCTTTTCTGTCTCCTATTGCTATCAGTGTGGGTTACATATGAGAAGTAAGGTGAACTTGTCCGTGCTTTGTGGCTATTGCACATACCTCTAGACTGAGATTGCCCAGATACATCTAGAACAGCACCCCTAGAACAGTGCCCTAGAAAGTAGGTCGCCCCTAGAAAGTAGGGGGCGACCCACATGCCATACAGTATGGCAGTGCACAACAGGTAGCAGCTACTGGTCCTTATCTTGCAGAAATCATCATAGTTTCATTCTATTATCTTGTCCTATCATGCTGAAAGAAGACATTTTTTGTGACCATCACAGAATGCCACAAAGCAAAATTTGATGGATCTTCAAGAAGCCTCTATTATTGCATAAAGCTGCACATCACTACAAAGAATCACTTGAAGAAAATTTGCATCATGAAAGGGAGAGCTTTTCCCTGACATAAATAATATAAGAAGGTAATCATTGTCAAACAAGAACAAATATTTGAATGCCATTATCTCATTTTTATGGCTCAATTTATCAACAAAAAAATACTTTTAAACTATTTTAACTGGCCAAACTTCAGAAGGAGCTTTTACATATAATGTCATAGCCTTTAGAAAATGTAACTTGTCTTTGTTGCACTTCAAAGAGCCTAATCCTAAAGATATCTTCTTAAGGAAGCTCGTGAGTTGAACTAACCTCATTCTATGGAATAAAACAGAGCTTTGCCAAGTAGTGCTTGTACAATTCCAAGCCTGCACAAGTGAACTGGCTCTTTATTGAGGTTGACCACCTATAGAGGTGCTTCAGTCAAGCCATGTGCCACATGGTCTGCCCCATCAGCACTTCCTTCCCTGTATTCTGAACTAGTGGCTACTGCAGGGGCAAGCAGGCTGATTGACTTCTCAGATGCCACAAAAGAAATCAATATCTTAGAGAGAATTAAAACTCTCCCTTCTTACTGTGCTCAGACATAGTTTTCTATAATTAATGATTGATATATTGGTATAGCTTTCCTGGCAAATATTGCAAGAGGGTTGGATTATTTTGATAGGGAGGGCCAGATTGTTACAAATACTAGCACAGCTGGCTAAAGAAAATTTCAGGCTGTGAGTTTTTGGCCTTGTCCTGATATATGGACCATGTTTTTCTGCTGCGTGCATAATTTGGTCGCACAGTTCTGGAAAATATCTGTACCAATAATCATTTTACTAGTCAAAAACAAAGGTAGTAAAAAGGAGAAAGATACTGTTCAGAGTATGGCCACCAGTAAAGCACTGAAAATCTCAGTATCTTTTTCAAAGTTGTAGAGCTGGACACTCCAGCTTCAGCACTTGCAAATTGTGTATACCCAAGATAGCAGGAAAATTCCCACCGTGAAAGGCAGCGGCTGCTTTTGAAGCAAATGTGTGAAATTTACACCAGCTGAAGATCCGGTACTTCTTGTTGAATTTATTGAGCTTGAACCAAATCCCACTGTAACCAATGGGGGAAAAAAAAAGAAGAAAGAAATAAAATAGAAACCCTTCACTTTGGTGCCTTGCAGACCAGGCTTGCTGTGTGTGGACCCCTTTGGGCCATGTGACACGGATATCAGCAGCTTTCAAACCATGACCATCTGATTAATGCAAGGATACTGACTCATTCTTGCTTTACTGAAAAATCCCATAAGTAATATAAGTGGCATATATTTGGTCACAAAATGGCTATGAAAAGCTTACAGATTTATATATCTGAAACCAAGTATTCTCTGAAAAATCTGGGGGGGTGAGGGAGTAAATTTTCTCTTTCACATCTGTGTCTACAGTGCATAGAGCCTGGTTTCCAAATCACAGATCAATAACATTCTGGCAAGATGATTCCTCATTGTGCCTAATTTTGAGATAAATCCATGTAACATGGAGAGGCAGCTGCAGGAGGAGAGCAAATAAAAACTCAGTATTTCCTAATGACAGTTGAAATTTTTGCTGAATTTCTAATTTTGTGTCTGCATTTGATGGGTCACTGATTTAAATAAATTAAAGACATAAATCACATAAAACTATAAGCGAGGGACTATTTTTTCAGTTTATGTTTATAAAGAATATTTATTTCACAATGTTTTATGGCCTCGGATGTTTTATTAAGATAGTTTCTTCCTTGGGATTTCTCTGTGCCTGGCTCCTGGAATCATAAGGTAGCCATTTCAATGGATTAGGGGACCCTTGCTAGCCAGAATCTAGCTGACTTTCCAACCCAAACTCTTCCATGCAGCAAGAAACACCTTCACCTGACAAGAAATGCCCTTCCTCTGATGATCCAGACAGCCCAGAGGCTGCAGACTCCCATTGATCTCATTTTGTCAGCCAAGTCTTATCATGGGCTTTACCAGAGCACAGCTGTGATCATAACGGAAGTTGTGCAGCAGTTAGGGATGCTATGGGACTACGTCAAACAGTGGGATAAATGCAATCATCAATAAGGTTTTCAGGGATCATCTGTGTCTGGAAAAGCGAGTTTACCCAATGTTCTCTGAGAAGCTAGTGAGGTACTTGAGGTGGCAGGAGCTGACTGCTTTTACAGCTCCGAGTTCATGGTGGCTTCCCTGATCTGCTGCAAAGCCCCAGCCCATTTGCACTGGGCCTAACAGCCAACTGAGGAGTGCCAGACTGGGTGAAAAAAGCACAGAATTAAAGATTATAAAAATGCAGATGTGACTAACATTGTCTAGCTTTGCCATTCAGCCCAGGGAAGAAAGCAAACTGTCAGTGACACATCTGCTCACACTTCTCCATTTATTAAATTTGAAACAAAATTTTGACAGCAATAAAACAGAAGGAGCAGTTGTGTGTTTGTATTAAAACATCATTTGGATAAGGAATCACCAGTGATTGGTGTAAAGGAACATCTGTGATATCATCCTTCTATTTTTGTCTGAGTCATATCACACTAAGGAAGGCAAAGAAAGAAGGAAAAAAAGAAATTAAATTATCACATGTGGTGGTTCAAATTTAGCATTGTTAAAGACATACTCCTGTTTATTTTCTACTGCAATTCCCATAGAGTTAAGATAGAGACATCTGTCTGTGCTATGGAATCAAATAAACATTCTAGCATTTCGGTTTAACTATGAATCATGCTCTTAAAACATTTTTGGTGATTAATTTTTAATCCCAAATTGATAAATTCCTGCTCACACAACAATGTTAACATTAAGATCCAAGCCTCTGTGAGCCCTTAATCTGAATCTCTCTTGGTAGTACTAATGGAGTTTATTTTGTCTATGAGAAAAATAATTAACTATAGCACAAAAAAAAAGGCTGAGATGAGAAGGACAATAGGAAAGATATGATTTTTTAAAGTTAAGCATGTTAGGCTTTTGTTAGGTAATAACAAAGCCACTTCGGTTATTAGTATCCACTATAGAAAGACAGAGGAAATTCATTCTGGCCACAGAAAAGGCACTTTCATTGTTGTATAAAAGCAAATATTTTCTTCGTGTGTACTGATGCGGGGAGCTTAAAAGCATTTGTAGGACTTTCAGCTCATCATAGTTGATGTCAGGCAAGAAAGTGATGAGATATGTTGATTTTATTAATAATTTATATAGAAGCAATATTTATAGCTTGCTCAGCATGTGGTAATTGAAGGTCCACAGTAACATCAAATATTTTAGGTGGAGGTTTTTCATTGCTTTCCCTGGGGGGTTTTGAGATATTAAATCACTATCATGGGGCTGGAAATTAGGGCCGGTATCTAGTTCAGTCCCCAACTTCCACTGGAAATTTGTTCAGACCACTTACTTTATTTTATGTCTCCAGCAAAATTTCTTGGTTGACAGTGATTTATGAAGATAACGTTTCATACATGATAAAATTCTGAAAAGAGGAGATATTGAAGTGATGTCAAAATAACCTAAAACGTAACTTTAGCTGAAACAACTAATTTAAGGCCTAATGCTGAAATGCTCATATTGATCAAATTTTTACTACTGCTTACGTTAAAGAGCCCCTTGATTTTGTGCGTAGGTGATTATTATTAAAAGACTGCCTTTAAAAAACCTTCTCTGTACACATTAGATCAATAAGCTGTCCAAGAAGCAAGGAGCTGTGGAAATGAGTTATAGAGGGAATTGTGAAGATAAATTATATGGAATAATTAAATAAAAAAGTATTATGCGTGATTGACATAGAGAAGACATTTTTGTGAATATCTAGTCAATGTTATATTGTGGTTTTTCATTCTTGAAAGATACTGAAAATTTCAAATTAGGCCTTTCTGTTACTGTTTTTTTGGTACCTTTCTTAATTAAATCTAGTCTCAAGGGAAGGAATTGTTTATCATCCTATACTGTATGCAGGACTGCTCAGAGAAGACCAGAAAAAACATCATCAAAGATGTGAGAAAGATGCTGGTGTGTGCACTCTCCTGGTGCAATAGAAGCAGAGAAGAACTGCCAATAACTTACAAGAAAATTGTAATAGAAGTCACTGGCTAAAGAAGAAGAGTGGGTCGGGAGATGAAGGGAGAAGGCTGGAGTCAAATTCTACCACTGAACACGGGTCTATGCCCACTACCCAGTGGCTCCTGGTGTGGGGCACCAGACCTGACCCAGACATCTTAACAATCCAACATGACAACTCTTTACGTTATTGATTTGATGGAAAATGGAACAAACACAGATTTTTTAAAAGTAAAATTATTCCGTGAATTAGAAATGCCAGCCTTCTACAATACATGCCTTTTAGAAGAGGTTTCGGAATGTTAAAGAAATGCTGCTGGAGATGAAGGTTGGTATGGCTGCAGTTGTATTATTTTGCTACTTAATGGCCTAAAACACAGACACAGTGCATGTCTCAGTTTATTTTCCTGAGATTGCAAATGTAACATAAGTTAACATGCTATATGCTTTTTATTCATTTATGGGAGGCCAAAAGTGATGAAATCACACGATCTGACTTCCATAGGCACAAGTATCATATTTATTTACTGTGCCCTATTTACAATGGATTTTTAAAAGCTGTAATCCACATGAGTGCCATCGTATTAGGATACAAGAATTTTTTCTGATTGTATCCCGTTTCCAAGTTCTGTACTGGGGAATAAAATTCTGTATTAAAGATGTGTAGTGTGAATAATGTGTGTGGTCATTCATATTTCAAGTTATTTTTATCGCACAAATGAATTTATTATAGAGCAATGGAAAATGCAATAATTTGATAGACTCTGTATTTAAATACGCATGCTTTGTACATAGTATATATTTATAGACAATATGTTTGTACAAATGTATCTAGTAAGTTAGAGGGGCTTATTAATCTTGGAATTACTGGGTAGTAAAAGCATTATTTCTTTAGCTTCTCTATTGTTTAATAGAAATGACAAGTAGAACAGACATTTGGAGATGAATGAAGCAGCACCAGGAACACTTCCCTTGGAAAAAACTCAATAAACATCTACAGTTGTAAATCTAACCACTTTTCTTGGCAAACAACATTGAAGAACTGTTAGAGAATTATAAAACATAGTAAAGTGGCCTTTTTTAGGATTGAACAAGAATTTTACACTGTTCTGTTAAAGAAAGATGGCTGATCACACAGCTTCCCCTTTGCACTTTCCAACAATTCATAGAAATGACATACTTGTAACAGAGCTACTTCTGCCACTAAACATTAATTTTATCATAAATCACATGACATTTTAGCCAGAGTCTGATAAAGCTAGAAAAGACTGGCTGCAGTATGGTAAGATCCTACATTTAACAGTACTGTTAGCTGGGATTACTCATAGGAAATACAGCTGAGTAGAAAGGTATTTTAGGCTTGTATTGAGGATTGTATTATTTCCAGAAGATAAGATGCACTATATGTACTCCTAATACAGTCTTCCATCAATGCCCAGTCTGCTAAAACTGAATGGAAGTGACTGATCTACAATTTGCATTCTCTTTTCAGTCCATCAACAGAACATTATTAAAACCATTGAGCCAAAACCCATTAGGACAGCACTCACGTATGAAACAATGCACAGGTCTGCTTGTTCCCATTTTTATGCACTGCTATAGGACTATAAATATTCATCGTAATGTAACCGAAAATTATTGAAGTGAGAAAAAAGAGAAACAGGGAAGCCATTTGCTTCAATTCATAAACAGCATCTGTTGGGAAGTTATTCATAGATTGCTTCAGGGCCTGCTGAGCAGTAAGCCCATGGAAAAGGATGCCATTGCAAGCAAATTGGCCAAAACTGCAATGGAGATGCTATTAAACATGATTCACTGACAGCCAGGGAGAATGATCAGGCACTGGGTTGTTTTATGTCTTCTTTTATCACTGGGACACAGAAGCAGCCTCCAGCCAAAGTCTCACACAGTTCAAATTAGAAGAGCAACCTTCTAAGTATATTAAGGCCTAACTAGTGCCAAGAGAAAGTTGCATGAAGTGATATTATAGTGAATACAGTTGTTTATTTGTCCCTACCTGAGGCACCTGTAAAATCCCCTTGTGAATCAGGGTGGCTATAACCTTTCCTACTGTATATTTTTGGCCAAAAGGTTTTAAATATCTTCTTGTAAAAAGGTGAAAACGCAGCCTAATGGATAACTGAAAAGCAACTAATAACTTAATAATCATCCTTTAGATTCTCGTTAAATTTCAAAATGCATTTTCGCTGAAAAGTGACTTGAAGCCCAAGAAGAGTGTGTCTGTGCAAATCCACAGAAGAGAGGAAGTACCAACACTCTCAAGCACAGTTCATTATTGAGAATAAAACACAATTTGAGAAATGCACTTGCATTTGTATGCCCCATTTTTCCTCCTATTGCAAATTATTTATAATTTTAATTAATTTCAGCAATTCACTGACTCTATGTAACTTAAAGAGCAGCCCCCTTTGTAACCAGAACACTGTGTTGGTCCCCAGCTCACAAGACAAAGTCTTTTCTTATGTATTTGTTCTACTTTCCTGTGTTGCAGCCGAGACAAACAGCAAGAACTATGAAGCTATTTGAATTATCTTTATTTTGCTTGTTTGTACCTGTTACTTTTGACCACTTTTAAATATCTCCATAAATTGTTTTCTCTTTTGAGAAAAACTGGGGAAAGAAATGTTCTTCAGCTGCCTGACCTGCATGAAGTGGGAGACTTTCAGGTTTCTGGTTGGCTCTAAATCAAATCTATAAAAATGCCTGAATTTGCAAGCAAACAATGACATTTTCTCCTAAGCAAACATTAATCATTTGTCATTTGGTATTTACTTTTTGTTGTTGAAGTACAAACTTGCCTGTGACTCAAGTGAGTGAAGGCCTTTTGCACATAACAAATACTATTTTGTTTGCCTGCATTTTTTGAGGGATATTTGTGACTAGCAAATACATTTCAACAACTTAGGACTATTTCATGCTAGGGGAAAGAAATGATAATTTATTCACCAAGTCCCTTGGAATGTGATAACTGGCGGGCATCAGTTACATCTATTCATTAGACTGCTTCTGAGGAAAGTTAAGTTAGCTTTAAATTATTCATTTAAAGGTTGACACACTCTCCAGGAACAGTAGGAGATGTGGTGGGTGTGATACATTTCAGGGGTAACAAATGCTCAAGCACAGAGAAACCTCCACTCAACCTTTAAATTGAAGAAAAAACATTTTAAGAAGTTTCATCAAAATTTTCTTCATTTTATCTTTTGCCATAATATGCCCCTTTCATGTTCATTTGCATGAAGCTGTTTGTTAGAACAATTGAGATTTTACCAATGAGAAATGTTACTGAGAAAATATTTGTTGTCAATAAACTATGTATCTGAACACCTACAAGATGTGACGCACAGCACTGTCCTGTTCAAGATGAAGAAATATAGCACATGATTAACAACAGATAATTAAACAACTAACCCTGAAAGTTACAGATCAGGCCAAACTACTCAGATGTGTGTGATATTATCAAGTTCCAGTAAGGCTAAATGAGAAAATCTATGTTTGAGAAGTAAAACCAGATCTTAACTTCATAGATTAATTATTCTTTACATATAACTTGCTTGCCCCTTTGTCTTTCCATACACAGATTTTGTAATCCTGTCAATTCCTTGGACACTGATTTTAAACACATGAGGATGTGGTCTGGCAGCTCCACCTGGAATCCAAGTGTGGGTTTTCTAGCTGAGGGGCATCCTGGCCAGGGAGCCAGTTTGGGATTCACAGGTAGGCTGCCAGAACAGCCGTTAGCCTGCTCCTGCTGTGCTGAGTAAATCCTGCTACTGTCCCTTCTCTGTCAAGTAATAAAATTAAGGGCTCAAGTTCTTGCAGATTTAGGTTCCATATTCTCCAGGTAACTACATTTTGGGGTGTATTTATGCCCGTCCTCTTACACTTACAGCACAAAACAGCAGAAGGCATTTGAGCAAAACACTTGTACAGACCTCTCTATTCATAACTTCCCTACTCCCCAAGCAAAGCTCAGGGACAGTTCAACTGGAATTGGCATAAATTTAGACATATTAAAGTCATTTGAAGCATGATCAAAAAAACCCCATTCTTGCTTATGGAGGAAGAGAATTAATTTTTCAAAAATGCTACTGCATACACTAGAGCTGTTATGAACAGCTCTAATTTGTGCTTAGACCATTTATGGAGATTTCCATTCCTTTATTTATTCTTTTATTAAATAAAGGAGATGCCATAGCAACCCCTGTTACACACTTATGTTCATGTATTGATTCTGCATTATTCAATCTATGTAGGTTTTATTGTGGCCATTGTCTCACATTATGTTGTAGACTCTCCAAATCAAAACCATTCATTGTAATTGTCCTACGTTTCAGGGCTCTGAATAACCTGGGGCAGAAAAACAACCAACATCAGGACCTGCCTTGGGTCTAAGAAGACTTTACCTATGAAGATTTTCCCCAAATCTTTTCCTCTCAAATCCCATTTTTTATCATCTCCACCTAAAATACCACTAGCCCAAATCCATCATTCATCAGAATGAACCAAAATTATAGTGAGAGGGAAACCAAACCAATATGCCAGTCAGCTTTGAAACAGCCTGGCTTTGGCACAATTCCAGCAAAACTTTATGCTTCTCATAGGAAGATAGTCTTCTAAGCAGAAATTACATTTATAAAACCTATGTTACTCAGTATAATTGTAACTTTTTACCACTACAAACGTTTTCAGCCATTCATCAAAATGGATTTAGTCCCTTATGTGATACAGTTCATACCCTAAAATGACAAAACCTGGATCATCTCAGATTTCTCATTAAGTCCATGAATGACTAGTGCTATGACAATAGTTTTTCCTCCTGAGTATCAAAAGGAATTAATACAATAGTCCATCAAACCACTTAATCACATGATGCCACAAGATCACTCATGGGTAGGTGTGAGCCTAAAACACAGTAGCGATCAGTACCTAGGTCCTCATGGAGCATGGCCTGGAAGTGTCCTAACTAATTGAGATGTCTAACGAGCACACGAATTATATGCGTAGCTGTTCTTAGCCTATTGTGCAACTCCTTCCTGTAAGGAAGCTGGACTTCAGTTATATATCCAAGTTGATTTCTACAAGACCTGTCTCTGCTCTGTGGAGATGGGAGCTTGCTCCTCATGTATGCCAAGGCATTCCAGACACTCTGTGACCACATTACCCTGGCTCCAAGCCTGCCTCAGGAAAAGTAAAGCAAATTAGCTCAGACTTGGACACACACTAGTGTAATCCCAGGACTGTGAGTGAGAGAAGACACATCCCACAGCTGGGAATATGGGCACAGCAAACTCTCAGGTAGACAGATCCTTGAAAGGCACACAACTGTTCAGCGGTGAGAAACTCTGGAAGACACCTGGGAAATCTTCCTTGGAGTTACTTACCTTCCCTAGGAACTAACACTTTTTTTTGCCTGTTAAGGCTTTGTTGCGAAAGAGAAGAGCTGTTCACCCACAATGTGAAAGAAAGTTGGATAACCACTTTAAATGGCATATGGCATGTCCATCTGTTAAGGATATGGCACATCACACATCTGTTTCCTGGCACTGGCCTGGGAGCAAAGCTGCTCCGAGCTGCTATCAACACTATCAGCTCCCTCAATAACAAGCAATGGCTTTCCCAGGAAAGGAGCATCGAGCAGTGAGCTCAACTCAGCATCCTGAGCCACACCAGTATGAATCATGTAAGTGCTTGTGCCTTGTGCACAAAGATTTGATGGGGTGTCAGCAAACAGAGCAGATTTTGCCCACAAAGACGTCCATTCCTTCCACTTGTAGAAAAGCAAAGAGAATGAAAGAAAAAGAGAACAACTCTGTTGTAAAAGCTTTGTTCACATCAAACTTTCTTGACAAGACTACCCCTAACTCCTCTCACCAAACAAGCTCTAAGTAAAAGCTGTGGTGACTCCGTCCATTTTGGTTTTCTGGTCACCCCAGTCCCATGACTGTATCATGAGGAGACTCAGCAGGCAGCTCTATCCATAGATTTACTGAAGACTTAAAAAAACCTAGATGTTCCTTTCCTTAATATTCATTATTCTTCCAGGAGGGAGACTCAAAAAGCACAGGACCAGGCAGTGATTAATTCTTAGGAGAAACCCACCAAGGCAACACCCAAATTTAACTAATCTCAATAGTTTTCTCCTTTGGAGGCAACTCTTTCTATGGAACCAGAAGTCTTTCCAGCAAAAATTATTTACCAGGTTTAGAGGCTTTTTAGGATAATAATTTTACTCATCTAATTCTATTTCTAGTCCAAAAAAATTATGTAAATAGGAACAACACTGAGAGTTTCATGTAGGCTGTTGGAAATACTGTTCACTTACCAAAAATTCTAATCAATATCCCTGGGGTAGATCTGAGTGAACATATAATCATAAAATACAGGAACAGAGTGTGTTAGCAGGCACCAAAAAAAATCAGAACAAACGATATGGCTTCAGCATGTAGCCCAGGAAACAAAAATATCTCATTCAGCTGGCATTTTTCAAAGTGATATATGTCAATACTGTTGTTCCCTTGCAGGTTAACTAAATCTATCAAAAATGAATTCAGACTAAGACTTGGTAAAAGAGTCCCTTTTTTCCAGCTTGCTTTCTTGAGAAGTTCAATTTCTATTATAGGAGGCCAGCAGTTAAAGAGTCACATATCTCTAGCCTACTATTCTCTGCCTGTGCTTGATTTTTATAAATTTGTGCCACAGTATAATCAGAGCTTTCAGCACTGAAAACATGTAGTCCCTTTTGTTAACACTTTAAAATTTGAAAACTCATCAGCAGGAGGTTAAATCAAAAATTGCTTGGCCTTATTCTCTCATTCAGTGGAAGAAAAAATAATAATAAAAAGAAGCTTTTTGTTAGTCAGAGAAAGCAAGCTCTTTAGGCGCTGCAAACAGAACCAGTACAAGGGATTTTTAAACAATGGGCTGACAGTTGCTGATCCTGAAAGGTGAAAAATGGCATGAGTTTGAACAAAAAGGATTCAACTGCTTCTTCGCTTCCACTTGCAAAGAGAATACAGAGCATCATAGAGCTTTCTAGCACGGTTATTATACATAAAGACGAAATAAAACATCATACGCTTTTCTCTTACTATTATTTTGCATAGTTAAAGCTGGACATACAGCACAAGTCAGTGACTGTACAGAATAAGTGAATGAAGGGTTTCCCAAGGCATATGGATGACAGTGTTTCCACTCCTGTGTTTGCAGAAAGATTATTCCTGCAGTCTAAAATACTGTATGAAAGACTATTCATACAGTCCATCCATGTGATGGACAAGGATGAGTTCATTGTACATTAATAGTGCCTATATTCTGCAACTCTGTGAGTCCTCGTGATCTGAGTAAGTAAAGGATATTTCGAATATTAAATAATAATCACAATATAATGCACTCCAGAGAACACTGTACCTGTCTCAACAAATTTCCTCTTTCACTTAGCTACAACTCAAGGTTGCTCTACTTTTTCATGGGTGGATAAACCTCCTCATAGACTGATCGGACTCTTTCCCTATTTGACATCGTGCCAATTCACTGTCATCCCTTTGTTCTCCAAGAACACTAAGTACAATCTCTAGCTTCAGTGAGCTTTTTGTATAACTAAAGTAACTTTATTTAAAAAAAAAAGTAGTAGAGGAAGGAGACTGTGAAGGAGAGAGCTGTACTTGCCTTTACAGCCAAGAACAGTTGCAGCTGCCCAGCTTTGTGGCACCCCCAAACTCTCCATTGGCTTCAACACCCAGCAAGTGGCTGGGTAAGACTACAGGCAAAAAGCCACCACTAAGCTCTGTGCTGTCACACTAACAAATCCAAGCCTTGTTAGTTTAATGCTGCCTTTGGTGTGTCTCCACTCCATAACATTCACAGCAGCAACTGCAGCGTAGATTTGTCCAGGGAGAGGCCAACAGATGTGGTAAGTTGTGCTCACAGCTAGAGTGCAAAATGTTTGATCAGCTGCATGTAGATAATTAGTTCTATAATTTAAAAAGTTTCTGTTATTCCTTAACATCCACACTAAGCTGCAACGAGAGAAATGCTTCTCTAAATACCAACTGTCAGAGGAAATTTCCATTCACAAGAACTTCATTTTAATTCAAGGAAGAACTGAAAACAGAAGGACGCTCAGAAGACTCACAAGCCAACCCTATTTCCGTAAGCTTTAATTTAAACAATCCAGTAGATTGACTCCCTATAAGTTGTCCAAATGATCCAATAAGAAGTAAAGTGATAAACATTAAGCTAGGTGATCTTCCAAAACAAGGATCTACACCTTTTTGTTGGAAAACTATTTAGAGCACAACTCTGACATTCATGAGTATGAGTATGCAATATGGCTTGATCAAAGGAATGGAAATTGCACTTGCCTAATTTTTGCAAACCACGGTGCATTTTAAGGTCTATTTACTGGCCAGGTGCTATTTCCTATTTTCCTAGGTGCACCGAAACATTAATGCCTAGAGGATAATTTGCTCACAGCTCCCTTACACCAAGTCAGTGAGAATTTTCTCCATAGGGAAAAAAGGGTATCCACTACAAGTCACATGGTGGTTCCAGTTGGAAAATAACATATAAAAAACCCACCTTTTCTGTTCCCCATGGCCTTTTCATACACTGTTCTCCTTATCCTGCTGACTGTTATGACTGAAACTATTTTGACTGTTCTCAGCTCCTGCGAACCAGATCAGAGGTAAGAGTGGGATGGAAGTTACCTCCTTTGCAACATTGTCATATACTCTGTGTAATAAGTTTTAGTCTTCTGCAGGCCCATTAAAGAAATTGAAGTTATTGAAGTGTTAATTTGGGCCTAATTTGGCATAGACCCTTCCTCTTTGTTGTCACTGTGTGTGATAGAATGCTTGCACCTTGACTCCCAGATTACAGGCTGGAACTTGGAAAAGGGAACAGAATATATTTCTAATTATAAACTGAATAGGTTTTATGTTAGATTCTTGATTGACATACACAGAACTTTATGAATATCATATTTATGGCCATTCATGGGAGCAG
>BJBW01002215.1:0-157590 GCA_004320125.1 Scolopax mira | reverse complement strand
TTTTTTTTTTTTTTTTTCAGAGATTTTAATTCAAAGTATGCATCTCTTTTTGGAATATATAGGAACAACTGATTAAAGCACTGCCCAGTGTAGTGTATCTGACATTTAATCAACATTTACCCATTGTACTGGATCTCAATACCAACAGAAAGATAAAGACTTTAACTATTTTCAAATCATGCGTATCTCTGTGTGGCTATAAAAAAGAGAACTACTGAATTTCTCCTGAATTGCACCATTTCGTTTCCAGCATAAAGCATGGTGATATGAATTTGCTACACTGCATTTATGTGGAAGAGTTAACTTTAAAAAAGAGTCAGTTTATCAGCCCATTTATGCAAATGATAATGTTGTTATTCAAAACAACAGCAACCAAGTGTTATATTGCAGAGCTCAGAGTACAGTTGAGAAATGGCAAGGAAGGACTTAGATGCTTACACCCCCTCCCTCTCTCTAGTTTTATGAATGCATCTGGTCATTTCCAAAACTCTGACAAACCTCAGTCATGTAAAATGATGTCCAGGAAGGTTTGTTCAAGTATAAAGGGGCCAGATTTGATCAATCATCATTGCTGCTGCTGTTACATTCATAATTCTTACTTTAGATAGAAGGATTCTAAGGCCAAAGGAATTATCACACCTCTTTGATGTCAATGAAACTCCTTACTACAAGGAAGTCTATAGGTTTTGGTCCAATTTAAGGTATGAACAGGACTATGGACACCAATGGGACAGCAGCAGTGTTCTTCAGTTTTGGAGAGAGTGGCTGCGGGTATGTAAAGACTGAGTCTCTTGCAAAAATTATTTTTGAAATCAAGGGGAGAAAAAAATTATGGGGTGATTTCATCTCAGTCTGGGAAATGATGCTCTGTGGAGCATGTGATTGCTTTATGCTGCCAAGTAACCCACAGATACACTTAAGAAGCAGGGGGATTAAGCGTGCTGTTTGTTTTGCGTTCCTTGCCAGATTACCTACGATAAGGACTTTGAGATTTAGACTTGGAATGCTTACTTTAAAACTTTCCTTTGTGTATACAGCATCCTACGTGTATAGAGCAAAAAATACTTTCAACCTCTATACCCTTGTTTAATAATGTAGAATGTTCCTATTAGTTCTGCATCTATTTCTTGTAATTAAGACATTTGTTACAGAAATATAATAAATGAATTTCTGTCTTCAAAATATCCTTATACAGTGCAGATTTTTGCTGTAAGGGAGATGTACTGAAGTGGCTGCTGTGTCAGTGATGCTCCTGCATCATGCTATGCTGTGTCCACTACAGAGATTTATTACCAAAGAGAATTTTTTCCCATTCTTCCATAAAGTAGGTACTATTACAGGATATGAGGAGGGAGAGTCTGAAATAACCCACAGAAAATCACTACCAGAGCAAATCCACATATTATTTTTCTGAATATTTAGGCAGAAGAATTATAAATATCAAATCCTTTTCTTACCACCATTCTTTAACTGCACTCTTTTGTCTACAACATTTGGCAGTAGGGACTAGGACTAGTCTTCAGCAACTGATAACGCAGTTGAATTCTCTTCTTTGCATCTGTACAATAAAGACAAATGTTTTAATAAACTTATCAAATGACATTTTTTAAGGCCTTAACTTGAGACCCAACTACTAGTAGTTCTCTTAGCTAATGGTCATGAGAGCTTAGAAAGACTGTTGTATTTAAAACATTAATGACATCCCAAGGCTAGTCCAACAGCCACCCTATATATTACTATAAATGTTTCAAGCAACCTAAGTGCAGTCAAGCCCCCTTAAAGCCAAATAGATTTACTTCATTTGAACTTAAATATATGCTTAGAGCTAAGTATACATTTAAGTGTTCTGCTGAATGGCATTTTTCTTCAAAGCTCTGTTAATTTCAATAAAACTATTTATATGATCATGTTCTTCCAGTCTTAAAGTATAAATTTACAATCCATTAATGGCAAGGCCAAACCTATGAAATACCATTATGATGAACTTACTTAATAAAGTTCACCTTTACTCAGTTCTAAGCTTGATAATATATCTGAAAGGAATCTCAAGAGCATAGGATTGCAATCCTTAAAGGCCCCTGAAGATGGAATTTTAGAATCTGCACCCATAAATTGGATCTTATCCTCTTTTATTTACCAATGTATTTAAAGGAGGTCTTGATGCTATTTAAAATATGGGTTTGCATCCAAATAACGGTACTTTCAAGCAACACATCACTGTAGTGGGGAATTTAGCAGAGGATGAAGAAGGAATCCAATTACTCCTTCCACTCCCACTATAATTATTATTGGTGTAAGCCTCATCTGGCTCCCCACTAGAAATATTTTCAGGTTTCCTGTGAGTGATACCATGAATTTATTCTCAGTCTGCAGTAAAATGCTTTGAAAGGGTACTGCCATTGCCAGGTGGCCATTTTGTGTTTTATCTGTTATATCCAAAATGAAGGAAACTACAAGATGAAGCCAATGAGAAACCTACCTTTTGTCTTGGATTTTGGGCTTTAAAAGTGCACCTCATCCTTTAAGATTGTTTTCCTTGATTAGAAAAGGGAAAATATTTTTTTTCCCCTTTCAGTGAAAGAATTCTTCACGTTCCATTTTGTGACCCAGCCTTCAGTGTCCACTGCTACTAGCAGTGAGATTCGGACAGACAGCTGGAAGACTTGGAGGACAGCAGCTGACTCTTCAAAACTGAAGAGAGAGCGTGAGGGAGAGGAGACAGATGGGTGTGGGATGGGGCATAACCTCTTTAAGCAGCACAGATGCTCCAGAATAGAACGTGTGTCTGCAGCCCTTATACCCAGTAGTGGGGAGTCAGGAGTGGAAGGAGTGGAAGGAGTAATCATGTGTATGGGGATCTGAGTCTCTCAGATTCCTTCATCAGTCCTCTGCTAAACTCTGCTCTCACTGCTGGGGGGTTACTTTGCAGTGCAATTCTGGATTTCCAGTGAGGCAACAGACTGTAAACCATCTGTATGTTGAGATGACATTGCCTGCGAGTGATTTGAGATTTTCAGATGGATTTGGGCACTTAATTTGTCTGAAAACCTAGGTACTGGAACTCTAGGAAGTTCTGTCTTTGATTTCCAGGGTGCTAAGATTTCATCTATGGCTTCACAACTATTGCTGTAACACAGAATTGCTCTTCCGTTTCTGGGAAAACCAAACTGTATTCTTGTTCTATATCTAAATAATAGCAACGTCTATTAAATTAATTCTTAAGAATGATAATTGTTAAATTGTTAATCCTTTCATAATAATACAATTTACTCTTGAATGTAACATCTAATGAGATTAAAAGAAATAAAGACATGATGGTTAAATAGATAGAACATTGGCAGGTTTTCATATACTTTTCTCCTACTAAAAGCAATATTTCTACTCATCCTCTCAAGTTTTAGTAAGTTAAAAGTTACAAAGAGGGAAGCTGTTAGGAGCAAAGAGGGAAGCTGTTAGGTCAAAATATTACATAAAGTAGCTAAGCACTGAAAAGAGCAGAAAAACCGGTCTCTTAAGAAAAGTCAGAACAAGGAACAAAAGCCTAATAATTTACAAGCATGCTTCTAAAAACAGACACTGCAAAGTGTTTTCATTGCACTTTAGGCAACATTCCCTACTTTTCATTGAAAAACGAGGAAAAGAAAATAATAGTTTGTTATTGCATCTATCAGCAGTGCTTGCAATACTCATCTGTGTGACCTGGCACTGGGAGAGAGAGAAATGAATTAAAGTACTGGTGGAAAAGGAGGGGTAGAAATATCTGAGTGGGTATTGCACTTTGCTAGAAGCGGTGAGCTGTTCATATTGCATTTTGGTTTTGTAGATTGAAATAATTGGCAGAGTGCTCAGAGCAGGTGGATGGTTATTTCTAGTCTAGTCTATTCTGGTCTAGATCAAAACTAATAAATAAAGTAGAAAATGCACTCAGCCTCTGGGTCCTTAGATCGGCTTTGGTTTTATTACTTATGTACTACCTGCAGCCTCACCTATTTGCTTAGTTTTGGTGTGTAATGAATTGCTATTTTCATTTATGGCTGTAAGCATGACAGAAATCATTACATCATCCTTTTTAAGAAAAAATCTTTTTTAATTTCACCCTGCCTCAGCGACTACATTCAGGCTATTGTGCAGCATAATCGTCTCTTATTACCACACGCTACACTTCAGAACTGGCAAAGCACAAGTGCCCTTTAAATGGAAATCAAGTTCTTCCTCAACCGTTTTCAATATCTGAGGCAAACCTGCTTTTTGTCTGATTTTCTTGCTCAAGATCTGTCCCTCTCGCTACAAGTATCGCCCAGTTGAAGAGCTCTGTCATTAGGCATAACAGAAAGGCCTGCGAGAGCATCTGGGCAGGACTTAGCACTGGGTGCCTCTGAGACAAGGAGTGAAAAATGTCACCGGCTGGATCCCAGGCTGCTGACAAAGCAGGCAACGGCTGGGGGAGGCAAATAGAAGCAATTCAGTAAATGATACACAGTCCCTGAAGTGATGTATTCTGACGTTAGAAAGAAAGGAAAAAGCAATCAGGAAATGCATTTGACATGGTTGCTAACACTGTTCCAACTCGTCGTGAAAAAGGGATTAATAATACTTTCTACTAACTAGCTTATCTAAATTGTCTTAGCTGCTTTCTAAAACTGATTTTATTGGCCCCAATTAAAAGGACTGCCAAACTGAGGTCCAGAGAAGCAGCCCTTCTAAGACTGCAGTTCCTGGTTCCTTAACAATCAACTTCACATCAGAAGTGATTCTACTGTGTCTGTGCTGCCAAATAATTCTGGATTTGGGAGCAGATTTGGGCAAACGGATCCATGAGATCATTCTTCCTTCTGGCACAGGTAAATTGAAGATGTCTGTATTCACCTCAAGAAGATACGGTATTGAGATCTGAAGGGGACTGGACATGAGCTCACTGGAGCTCCTTCCAGCCAGACCACGGAAATGAGCAAATGCTCAGACCCCTTTCAGGTCTGTCCCTCTGAGGAGAGCTCCACGCATGGACACAAGAAATATTCCATCAGGAGACAAAAAAGAGCCCTTTTCATTAGGTTGACCCTATATAAAACACACCTGCCCTTCAAAGGGGCAGAATTTCCTGGGCAGAATAAAGAGTGACCAGGGAAGCTGAAATTTCCATTAGATGGAGAAATAGCACATTATGATGCTCCTGTCTAGTCTATACATCCTGAATTTTCTCTCTTTAAATAGCCATATAAATCTAGTGCCGAAAAGCAGGCAGTTTGTCAATGAATGAATAACCACCTGAGCAGTGCACCATGTCACCATCCTTCGGCAGCTTTTATACCTGAGAAGTGTTTTTCGGAAGAAACTGGCAAATATACATCAGCTGAAGCTTTCAAAAGAAACTAAGGGAAGCTTCACTGCTTCATTTCTAAATTAACAAACTAATGCTCCAATGTGGCTTTCTCAAAGGTTAAAGATTTCCCATCAAAAATTTCTCTCTATTGTAACTCTACATTAAATCATGCATGCCAAAAAGTTCCTCGGAATTCCTAGTACACATCATTGCTTCTCGCTCACCAAAAACTCATATGTTTAAGCCCAGCCAAAACAGCACAATTTGTAGTCTACTTACATGATCCAAAAATCCTTGCTATGTGACTATGCTGAAGTAAGTTTTCTTGCCATTGAAAATGCTAAAACCTAAAAAAGAAAAAAGAAAAACTTTGAGATCTCAATTTATACACCTCACGCCTTCACAGACCAAAAGAGAGAAGACAACTTTTCCCATCACAGGTCATGATCTCCTCTCTGGAAAACAAACCATCCAGAAATCATTTTTATTTCTAAATAAACTTGAATCATAAACATATCTTTCAGGCCACAGCTCTGCTTTACTCAAATTAGAATTCCACGTCACCTATCAGGAAAAAAAAATAAATTTTATATATTTTTTATAAGCCTGACCTTCTGGGTCATAAATTTAAACTATACTTCAGAGATTTAGCACTAAAAAACATTTTTGAAGATTGAAAGATTTGGCAAAAGATGAACATGCAATGTGTACATTTGGAAGATTTAGAGAGTTAAGAGGTTTTTAACCCAGTCAATGTCAAGTCATGAATGAACTCGAAGCTCTTAACTTTTTTTTCACTAACTATAGAGGAAGGTCCATCTTCCAAATTTGGGGGCTCTGAGCAGAGTTTTGCCTCACGGGGGTGGTATGAACAACTGTTTGCTACACAGCACAGAAGCAGCACTCAGTAATGGAATGGGAGGAAATCTTGGCACAAACTGATTTGCACCGTTGTCCTGATGTTTAAAGAATTCTGACACCAGCAGATTGGTTGTCAGCAGCAGAGGCATCAGGGCCACCTTTCCCAAGGCTAATGCCACCAGCTGTACTTGCAAGCACTTCTAGGAGCTGCAATTTTAACTGTGTTCATCCCAGTGACTATCTGTGTGGTCTGTCAAACATCACAGACTCAGAGTAAAGGCAACAAATGGGTAAGACAAGCACCAGTTTCAGACCTGATGGAGACATATATGCAGACCCTTCCCACTATGTGTAGAAACATGACCTTGCAGCGCACTGTTAAAGAGAATTTACAATATGGCAGTAGATGTCAGGGAGGCTGGGCATCGAATACAGTACCCTTTAAAGACTTGGAACTTTAGCAAAATATATTTGAAAATGATATCAGCTTCGTTTCCCTTTTCATTTCCCATCTCCCTGATGTAAAGTGTTAGATTTTTTCTTGTAATTTGTTTAATTGCTTAATTTGATTTGGTTTTGATTTCATTCGGGTTCTTACACTACAGAACATTTTTCAAAAGCAAACAATTTTTACTAACAAAAGACTTCTCATCAGAAATTTCACTCCCCAAAGGTAAAGAGGAACTGACTTAACCAGCTAAATATTACAGGATTCTGAAATCATAAGCAAGAGACTGACTGCAAAATGAGCAATGTGTTGGAGACTGCTATTCCTCCTGGTCCCAGCAGCTGGGAAGCCACTGCTCTCATTTTGGTTTGACACTTTTTCCAGCATGTCAAATAGCAAATTAATACTTTATTTGTTGAGTTGCTCCTCAGTGGATAAATTTTGCTGAACTACAAGACTCGCTTTGTAAAGCAGTTGTTCTTTTGGTAATTGCGTTGTGATTCATTTAGGAAAAATACAGAGCACAGTGAATTATGTCTAATAGGTATTTGGCTTTCAAATTTTTATTTTTGCCATTAAAAAAGTATGGAAAGATCGTTAGTCAGAAAGAAGGTCCTGATAAATGTTACGATAGAAGAGTTAGAAGCAGAGTGGGGAAAAGGAGATTCACATGAATCGGCTAAACTATTGATTGAAGAAAAATGCTTTAGTCCTAGGAATATCAGTGTCGTAGGATGGTAGTTCACTGTGGCATTGCTTTAATTTCACAACTCAGTAGCACAGGCACCACCTGAGTTCCTAAAGAATCGAATAATTGATCCGTAATTAATGGATGCACAGAGCAGGAAAACAGTAGCAGGATATTAGTTAATACAACAGTCAACTACAGGGAGTGAGGCTGTGTACCTGTTTAATTTTGTGAATTTTTTTTATTAACTTTTATTAGATCTACTTGGCCACTTGCTGAAAGACACTTTTTAGAGTAAAAGTCATTTGAGAATTGTTCTGTGCATATGCCAAGTTAGTTTCTATGAAGAATAACCTAAGAAGTTTGGTGAATGCACTCATAGCTGTGTACCTGACGATTCAAATTCGCTCCTTGGTCACAGTAATCATGAGCTTTTCTTTGTACAGATGGAATGAACCGAACAGGTGACACTTTCACATTGAATCACCCACAACATGTCTCAAAGTGTCTATGAAAAAGAAAATTTCAGCATAGAGGCTTCCACTCTGCCCTCATCTTTTCCCCAAAGTTTGGTTTACACTGTCAAAAGAGAAGAGCCATTGTTACTTGGCCTCTGGGCATGATGTAAGAAATCTTGTAAGTAACCAAGTAACCAAGTAATCCTCCTTGCTTCCTGGGCTTGTGGAGTAGAGGACCTCCTTGCTTCCAACCACACCACTGTGGCAGGCAAGATCCAATAAAAGGCTTCCCATATTCTGGATTTTCCCTGTCACCATCCTAATGCCAGCATTATGCACCCACATGCATATGTGCTCCATGGGTATGGGCACACACTCTGCAATTAGCTCAAGTTTAAAAGACTCAGGTTACCATAACACCCAGCACCAGATATGAACAGATGGCATTTATGAATTCACAGAAACTAGAAGGTAATCCTCTAAAGTAAGTTTATTTCTGTAAGCCTTTCAGAGCCATATGAAAATGATAGACTATTAATCCATTGATCTACTGAACACAAGAAATAGAGCAATCTGGCTTGGGCAAGTATCTTTGGGTCTTCATGTGACTTTTAGCAAATGAAAATGTGTATAGAAACGTATCTAGTTAGGTTATCAGTAGAGTCTACAGTATTTGTTTTGCAACACTGGCTCCTGACCTGATGGCTATCGTTCGGCCTCAAGCTGCTCTCATCTCACTTCTTTGAGCATGATTGAGATGTTCCCAGGGAGAGGAACCTCGGAGAGCTGCTTGGGAATCTCCCCATCCTACAGGGCACCAAACCTCTCTGAATGATTGCTATACACTTTGGAAATCAGCCAGAAATGTGCAATCAAATGAATTCAGTTGAGAGGCATGCACTTTAGAGAACAGACTGAAAACAAGGGTCCTGTCCAGCCTTAAGCACTGTGAATCTCTGAAAGCCTCAAGCTGACAGCCGTTTGCAGAACTGGATTTTGAAATAAAGACTCCATTTCCCATGTACAGATGGAACCTAAATGACAGAACATTGATAAATATAGGGGACTAAAAGATATTATATCTGTTTGAAGCAAATAAATCACCATGCTCATAACTATCCAAGGAAAGGTATTTGCCCACCATAAGGGGTTGACCAGCATTAACAACCCTCTCCTGAGTTCATGCTGTGTCACCTCACACAGTCGTTAGAGACTTGCCAAGCACCTGCATAAGGAATGCTCCTAAGACACCTGGTCCGTGGTCAGGTGTGTTAGTCTGATGTACACGAAGAGAAGAGAATTTCAGACAGTTCTTCTGTTCATGGGCTGCTGATAAAGTTGGATCACAGGTATGTGTACCAGGAGAGCTATTGTGAAATGAGTTGGTAGGCATGTCAGCTAGAACATTAGAACTGATGTTAGCACACTTGCCTGGGATTTACAGCGATGGGATACCTAACTGTTCTGACAATTGAGTGGAGAAAATACCTCCAGAACAGGTAAAAATGCTTTGCCTTTTTCCTAGTCCAAAAGTCTACATCAAATTTTATCTCCAGGCTTCTTGAAAACTGGTGGGTTTAGGTTGGATTTTTTTGCTTCATGTTTTTTCTTAGTGCTAAAATGCAACAGTGGAGAGAATCTAAATGCAGCCTAACTTCAGAATGGATCTGCCTTATTTAAAAGAATGTGCCAGCACTTGTCCATTCAAATGAAGCATAAAGATGCAAAATAATTAACATAAACACAAGTATCATCTACATTATGGAGATGGATTCCTGTCAGGTGGGTGTACACTGTTTCAGTGTGCATAGCCAGATGCTCTAGTCATTCTTTTAAAGGACCTAGAACATTTATAATGATTAATCACATTTCTAAAGCAGCAATCTATGCTACCATCTGTTTAATTAAATCTTATACTTCCAGACATACGCCAGTCAGCTCAAAGAGGTCAAGCATAATTCCCCCCTTTTTACATCAGGGGACAATTGGCTTACACCATTATACTTTTTATTCAGTCCTTCTGGTTTTAGGTACCAACCACTAATACAGATACAACTGACAGCATGACATGAGACAAAACTGTTTTAAAATTTGGAGATTTGACCTCAGATATTGCCTTCTCTATAATTACTCTAAAGTTTCTAAGTGCCAATTACTTTGTACCTGACACAGCTATAGGTATCCTACTCTAAAGTGAACTAAAACCAACAAACTCAGCAGGTTATGAAAAAACTCAACTGCTCTAGAATCATTTACCTGTTTCTTCACATGCTTGAGTTCACATGCCCAGGGGCTCATGTTTCATTCAGTGTAAAAAAGGATTTTGACAGGGTTGTACATATAATCTGATCTTGCCCATTTCATGAAATTTGTCACTATGAGTTTTGGGTTGTCTTATATATGCCTAAAGCATTTTTCACTCATTTCCTTGTACCGATTAAGCTCTTGGTTAAAAATGTTCCAAAAAAGTGTCCTTAGGGATTTTGAAGATTATCATCTTCTACTTTCATTTTATAGAAATACTAAAGTATATGGAATTGAAGCATTACATTTAAGGTAAACCACTGAAGTCTGTTTTCTATTTCACATTGAAATTTAAATATCACAACTCATACAGATTTGCACTTTACTAGCATTGCTACAATGGATTTTTTCTTTGTTTGTTTGTTTTAATAGAGGAGTTGCTGAACTTACAAAATCTTCCATGATGCAGTATCTCAGGAGCATTCCTGCCCTCCGAACTGTACAAGCTGTTGAATCCCACCCACTGTCTTTCACACAGACTGTGCTAACCCTACCATCCAGCTAGAAAGAATCATCATTTCAGTGGCACTGATTCTTCTCCAAAGTGAGACAGACTTTTCTAGAACATAAGTATTTCTCCAAATACTGTTTGACCAAATATGTCAGCTCTCTTACACAAAGTAGCTGCTGAATCTGAGATATATACAAGAAGAAATACAAGGTATTTCAATACCATTTACGTGCTTTCAAGATACATCCATTTCTTACTCAGATTGCACTCTCACAAATTGGCCTAGTAGCCTGAAGGAAAATTAATGCATTTATTTGCATTTATGAACTTGATGGCTGATTTATGTTGGAGTGAAATTAAACAGTTTTATTACCTAGCTATGCTTGAGTCAAATGTTTATTCAGTGCTTGGAAGTTTTGTTAGACCTTTCTTGAATTCAACTCTGAAAGTTAAACTGTTTATGAAAGGAGAATGACAACATGTGATACTTCTAGAAAAGTGCTTACTGGTAAATATTTTGCTTGTCTCAATTAGATGAGGGAGACTACCTCTTTACTTGTGTCTTTTCAATTTCTATTTGGTTGTGTCAGTATTGAGGAGAATAGTCTTCCCTGTAGTAGGTCTGATCCTTCTGTCCGATATTGGCCAGATTCAGAAGATAAAGTAAGAAAACACTTCTGGGAAGAGCCTTGGAATAATCTGAACACTAACCTTTTCACTAGCTGTCATCATTAGGTAGTCAGTACAGGCATTGCATATAACTTCTGCAACATTAATCTTGAGAAATATTCCTTCTGCACACAGAACTGAACTATTATGTAAATCTCCTTAAAAGTATTTCTAAAAGTCACACTAAGTAAGATGTTCAGCGATCTAAAAATATCTGCAAGGCTGAACAGTTCCTCAGTCAGACCTTCATGCCCTGTTCTGCTGTCTACGATTTCTTCTGAACTGCAGTAGCTGCAGTAGCTCCATGCTGGCAGGAGAATGTATTCAACAGGACAGTGTGCAGGTTGAAACTCTATTTGGGACAGAACAAGAAAGATCCTAATCAGGCTTTGAAGCTTCAGAACTTTCTGAGATGCACAGAGATGACAGCGCTCTTTGTTGATGCAAGTATCACCACTAACACAGTTTCATTCTTTTCTGTCATTTCAAATTTAACATTGTGACAAACTCTGGAGCCTTGGCAAGGGAATGCATTCAGCTAATCCTCACTGTCAAAGGAGAGGATTCTTCATGGCAGAAGAAATCTCATATGTGCTTTGGACACTGAATGAGTAGAAGAGTTTAGAAACTATCAGATTATGTATATTAATGGATCTGAATGCCAGAAGAGGATCCTGTCAAAATGGAGTTGGATTTGGTTCCCCCCACAGGTTCCAGTTTGGTTTGATTGTTTCTAAAGGGGACATCCAGTCCTGTTGGATATTTTTACAGAAACAAGCAGCTTGCATATAGATTGCTTCCTGTGCAATCTGTTTGGCAAACATCCCTTTACGTAAAGGGACCTCCTTAAATAATTCTCATGATAAATATTTTAATAATAGAAACACTCATTGCAGAAAACAAAATTGTCAATGATTAATTTTTCAAAGGGGCCAGCCCACCCAAAAGGGACCCACCCAAAAGTCACCAGATAAAACAAGTGTGCACTATTAATTGTTTAGTCACAACTCTTGGACATGAAAACTGCATGTGCTGAGGTAGAAGACCTTGCACCTAATATAATCCTGTTTCTGATAGACTGTCTTGGACAAGGCTAAAATAGAGGCATCAAATGTTGATGATTACTACAGCTGAAATGCAGGACTAGATGGCACACACCTTGATCTGCTAAGGCAATATCTGTTCTGAAGTATATTATTAAGCAGGCCCAAAATAAGCAGGTAATTTTAGAGCTAAATTTAGAAACATTGCAAATGAAAGTCAGAAAAAAAACTGCTTTCAAATTCTCTGGAGCCAAGATTTCATCCCAAGTATCCAGTCAGTCTTAAACTTCTCAAATATGACTGTGACATTCTTACATTGAGCATTCTGACCATAAACAATAACCAGAATAGACATATATTAAATGAAATGAAGTAGATGTATCATAAGATGAAATTTTGAAACATTATAGGGCTTTAATCTCTCTGACACATCTGAGCTGGCACCTTATTCTGTTTCTTCTTGAACAGATGGTGACATTACAGTCACCACAAACACTGAAGAAAAATTACAAGAAAAAATAAATACTTGTACACACAAAATTTAGATTTAGAGTGATGAAAAACATTGTTGATGCAGTCTAACACTCCATTTTGAAACCTGTCCATATTTAAAACCTAAATCCCAGGCAGAGTACAGATCTTCAAAACCTGCTAATCTAAGTACCGTTAAGTTGTTGGAAACGGGTGAAAATAAAAATCCCTAAAAAGTTATGCTGAAAGAATTAAGTTTTCATAATTTCCTTTCCTAACATTTAGTGATTTTTAGAGTTCTTCTATAAGGAGAGATTAAAATAGCATCTGGATAAGACTAGAGCCAGATCATCTCATTGTCCTGAAGTGTCTGCCAGAAAAGGCACTGAAGCAAGAAAATCTCTCAACAATTTCATGTAGATGCACAGATATAAAATTCTTTAGAAGGAAACTGATCATAACCCATGATATGAAAAAGATCCCTTATGGATTATAAATTTGTAAGTTTTGCTACATGGATGCTCAAGCCCCTAAACTGTCAATGTAAAGCATGGGGCTGTGCCCCATACAATAGGATGGATTCTGTTCTGCCTGACCAAGAGGTCACTGTCCCCATCTTTTCTCCTGTCACATGGATGGTAAGGGTCACCATTGCTGGGGGATAACTGGATGGCTTGTGAGGAACCATCAGACTCAATAGTTTTCTGTTTGACCTATTAGATAACCTGAGATTGGTTCACTTAATGCACTGACTTGGAAATGGAATGGTTTTATGAGTCTTTCATAAGATGTTCTGATGTCCCTGCAAATAGAATGAAAACACAAGTCAGCGAGGATCAGGTAGAGAGCTGGAAGGTCTGGGTGCACTTGCAATCCAATTTTAATCCCCCAGATGACTACTAAGGCCTCTATTGACTGTTTTGGACTTGTACACATACAAACCTGCAACTGCTTAGGTTGCCCCATCTAGTGAGAAAAACCTCAGATCAGCAGCTACAGCTTAGGTGAGCTCTGAAGATGAACAGATCTTGATTTTCCCAACGGAGAGTCCAATTGGACTGAGCTGTCAGAGTTAATATTACTGTCCTCAGCTACGCCTTGGCTGGGCAGGTGGCCTTTGTTAGGCCTTACAACTAGAATACAGTCAGTCATGGGCCTGCAGCCAAGTATTTTTACAGATAGTAGTTTTGGATGCTCCATAGTACAGGTCAAAGAAAAGGATTTAATATCTAAAGCCTACTATTATACAAAATAGCAATCCTCCTTTGTACCCCATCAAGGCTGAAACTCATGTGGGTAAAATAATAGCAGCATCTTTCAGATGAGGAACAATTTAAAACATTAGTGATCATCATAATGGGAAATACATAATAGGGAAGTATTAGGAAATGTGAGTAAATGAAATAAAATGCTTCTGGGCTGAAAAGCAGTAAGACAAAAACTGAGGTAAACCATTAAAACATCAGACTAAAATACAACAGTTGATCTGGTGACAACCAGAAAAAAAGAAAAAAAAAAGTGCTGTGTAAGAAAAAGCCCCATTTATTACTGTTCAACAGCTAAAGCAGTGCTTTCATCCCCCAACAACAGCTTAAAACAATTGCTAATGCAGTTCTCTGCAGCTGGAAGGATTATCTGACTCTTACACAATTCCTGTTACTCAGGTTCATTTCTGAGAGATGTGGTTCATAAACTTAAAATGATTGGTAGTATTTTGGGGATTGCTTTAATGTAAAATTCACTGCTAACATGATTACATTCTGATCATCTGCTAAAGGAAAGTCTGAGCTACCCAACAAAAGCACAGTGTGCTTACGGTTCAAGGCTCCAAGGGAGGTTGTAGCAGCTATTGGACCTGGAGGGAATTAGATGCATTTACCAGCTTTGGAAAGTTTCCAGGCTTTATCACTGAACGCTGTTGGAAACACTCCTAAGAGCATCTGGAACTTATAACAATATTTTCCAAAGGTTTGTTGTAGTTCATGATCCTTGGGCAATTTCCAAAGAACCTGGGCAATTTTACAGTTATTAGAAAGCAATGCAAAAGCCAGTGGCTGAAATTCATTTCCCTTAAATTGGAGGATTAAAAACCTCAAGAAAGAGTCAAAGGAGTATGAACTTGGCATACAACAAAACTGAGTGCTCCACCTGTGAACTGCTGTGGCTGTGTTTCACATAAACCTGAATCCATTAGAATGAAGTGGGCACCATCAGTATTTCAGTGATTCAAGTCATAGTCACCTCCTCCTTAGCTGTCCTTCCACTGTGACTTTCTGCGGGGTGTTTCACATTCTACTTGTAACAATAGGAGAAAATCCTAGTTAATAACACATTCTAAGAACTTGTATGCAATATCTTGAAATCAATAGAACTGTGGTGGCTTAGCAGCCCTCAGGACACAGTATGAAGCTATTATCACAAACCATGGGATCTCGTTTTAGTTCCACTTGGCCAGATAACAATCATTCTTATTTCATGTTATAAAAATATACTATTTAACAGTGATTTGAATTCAGGGATGATTTAGACCGATGGGGAAGGGGGACAGGATAAACTGATATAAATAATGTGGTAGTTCACATGACAGAAAAACTAGCCTGCAACCTCTGCTTAACACTGTTTTTTCAAAGCAGAAAAGGTTCAAGGGAAAAATGAAAAATCTTGATTATCAGACACACTTTTATATTACCAAATACCCTGGATGACTAGTGATGGATACAGAGATGGAAGGCAGCATTATACTTTCAGTCAGCTTTTCAAATACTCACATGCTTTGAGACTATATCCCTGAATTCCAAAAATCTTACATAATCTTGTAGTACAGTATGACCTATATCTTAGTATCTACACAATACCCATTCATTGCTAAGCTGCAGAATATTAATGCAGCATGCTGCTCTAAATTATCACTAGTAGGTAAGAGCTGTCCAAGGGTTAATCAGATGGGTAGATGCAAACTATTACTTACAGAGCACCCAGAAATTTATGTAAATATACTATTAAAATGCCAGGAAATGCACCTATGCTAGATACATGCTTTCTCACTCAAATCTATGGTTCTAATATTTCCCTATGTTGGCAAGACTGAGAATTTCTCTTACCCCATCTGAAGCATGTCTACATGTGATAAAAATCCTCCTACAGATTAACATCTCGGATACTTTGCTCATACTGCCCCTTCCTTTCTTAAAAAAGCAAGCTTAGAACTGAAAGAAACACTGCCCTCTTCCTACACTTGGGAAAGTAGGCTCTCTGATCCCTTGTAAGCAGGGACTGCATTATACCATCTATTGCCTACCTAGGAGAATGGACTAAACAAGGAGATAAGGTCTTCTAAGCATGATTAATTTACAGAGGCCTTCCCACTACAATATAAACTGTTATCCAGAGAGATAAGCGTGAATCCTCATTTATTATTGATACAAGAATGACTGCAGCAAAGGGAGCTACTATATCTGTATCAGTCTTCCCAAGTAGAAAGGTCATAACACTGCACCTCTTCAAACCATTCTGCAGTAATAAGGCATGTTTTTAAGGAGGATTTTGACCATTTAAGTTCCTTTGGGGAGAGAGGAGATAGAGAGGTGACACGTTTGCATCTCAGTTGCCTGGACTCTGTTCAAATTCAGGTCATATGACGTTCTCCCATTCTGTATTCAGTCCTAACACCCCAACCTATCATAGTCTGGTCTTCCATTTTTCTTCACTGTCCCTGTGAGCTACAGTTGATAACTTGCTCATTCAAGCTTTGAGTCATACGGAAAAGCAATGAATTCACTAGAAATTGTATCCTTTTTTGCTGTACAATGTCTGCCTCAAAAATCTGGTTGGTAGATCTGCAAAAAATCTGCTTAACAATTCCCTTCCCTGCTCTCCAGTTTCAGACAGATTTTAGAAATGTTGTACCAAAGCATCCAATTTCTACTCTGTTTTACCTGACACATCTCCACTCTACAGAAAACACTGAAAATGTTGCTGCTGTAGAACTTCACTTTACTTTTCAGAGACATCTTTCTGTTAGATCTCTCATAGCTGTCAGAACGTATTGCTTTCTTGCGTGACATTTGCATGGGTCTTCATCAAATATTGCCTTCCACAGCAATCCAGCTGTCCAGATAAGTGAAATTCTCCCTTTTCTCAGCTCCTGCAAGCATTACTCTTTATCTTTCTATATTTCTGCCACCTTCATCAGCTTTGATTTAGAAATACATACACACAAGCTGTATATACAAATTCAAAGATACTATAGGAACAACTGAAGAAATCTAGGTGCCTCCCAAAACACCATCACTCAGAGTTAGACTAGTAAATGTAATGCCTACTTTATCATTGCTGGTTTATGCATCATTGTTAATGCCACCAACTGGAATGCAATCTTGATTATTTTTGCCTGCAGGATTGTCCCAGAAATGCCATCACTTAAGTTTCACAAATAATACAAGACTGCAGCAAACTGGTGAACATGCAAAAATATTCAGTAGTTTTCTTTTTAAAGATGAGTGACATTTTAAAGTCACAACTTTAATGGAAGCCATGTGTATGGCTCTACTCTCTACAAAACGAATTGAATGTTCTCTGTAAGGCTGGATAATAAATAACAGATATGTTATCAGTATAAAATGATTAACTATAAGTGATATTCCCATTTATTTAGGAAACTTTGTCTCGTAGTTATAAGCATCCAGTAATAAATTAAGGACTAAAAACATGCGCATTCTAGGCTTCTTACAGCTTTATCTCTATGTTAGTTTAACTGTTCAGGGTATCAGTTCTTATGTAAAGTTTCACAAGAATGATGAATTTAAGAATTCAGATGTTTGTCCAGATCCAGAGTGTAACTACTTGCTTGGATGAAATAAGATTGCTATGTCCAAACTTGCAAGCCATTCTCAAGGGCAGATAACCAGACTCATTAAACAGAAATAGTAAAACATTTAGCTAAATATCAGAAAAAGTATTTCCCATTTATCACAAAAGGAAAATCCTTACAATTCTTGCATACAGAATAGAAATGTTTTAATTTTTGGGTTTGATACTAAATTCTATTAAATCTTAGCTTTCCCTCTGTTCCCCATGGAATCCAAACTATGAAAGACCTTAGGAATGTCAGCTGAGCCAGGAAAGATCAAACAGAGGGGTACCAGGTTCTTTCCATTAGTTCACTGTAGAGGAAACACCTATTTTGGCGACCGAGGTGTGAAATTAGATAGTCTTGCAGTCTTTTAGAAACTTCCTGACTGCTTTTCTCTCCTACTCGAGTGATCATGAAAAATAACTTCAAGAGAAATTTTAAGCTTCTCTATGTTAAGCTTCTCTATGGAACACCATGACTTTCCCTCCATTGTTGGTCATATTTTGTGTGAAAGTTTGGCTTCTTGTTTGTATTTTTCATAATGCCTAGGAATCCAAAGAATTCACTGAGTGCTAAGCATAAAATGAAAGTTCACATCTATATCTTTCCTCTAGTGGCTTTGACTATATGACTTCTGTGATGCTAAGAGCTTTCATATATACTTTTATGCTTCTTCTTTTCCGGCAAACAGCTCCCCACTTCTGGTTTCTGTCCCTTCTCCTAACCATTATATAGGTGCCTTTGCAGCTTCCACATGCACTCCTGCCAGCTATCTGCTCCTCTAGCCCTTCTGACAGCTAAATACTTAATTCTTCTACTCCTGCAGACTTCACATTCATACATCTGACAAGCTTCCAAAATTCTTGTGGTTCAGAGTGTCCATAGGTTAATAACAAAGGACAGGATCATTAAATGGAGAGAGGAATGTAGGAAGTTGGTATCACCAAATTACTTATTCTAGAGCAGTTGAATAGTATTTACAAATACATACACAAACAAAATATGCCATTGTGGCCTTTAAAGCATCAAAAGTACTGTGTGTGCTCAAAGCAATGTCAGACACACTACTGGAGTCAGCTGGAAAAGCATTAGGCCTTAGCAAATGGATAGAAACTACTTGCAGCCTAATTCAGCTCCTAAGCCAGGATGCTCTTTCCAAGGCTTTAGTTAAAGCTGTAATGTCTTTGCATTTGGCTTTGCATCTGAGCCTGGAATATTTTATTACTGCTGAGTCATTCCAATGCATTTTTCTTAAATGCCTCAGGATAGTCTTTGAATGGCTGATAAGAAGTTAATTCCAATGCATTCAGTGTCAGGAAAAAACCCAAACTGCCATGGAACAAGTTAATCTTATTAGTCATGTCCTAGTGAAATGACAACTCTCAAAGACACAGATTTCACATACCTTACTTAAATACCTATATCCTATTAGAGCTAAAGGAGAAGAACCACCTAAGCAAGACACATTTATGAAGATTTTATGTTCATAGGCTATTGGTTACTAATTCCATGTAGAATATTTGGAGTATGCTGGAGTAGAGATGGTAGTAAGAGCAGTACAAAGTGACAGATACTATCAGAATTGGGGGAGAAGGAAAGAGGTCATAGAAATGGTATAAGCTGTTTTCAAATTAGTGGGAAAAAGGGGGAAATGGGAAAATCTGAGCCAGGCTTAGAACAAAGCGAAGTGTTGGTGTTTTATTCAACAGGCATGTGGCCTGTGAAACCCTTCGTCAAAGGGGATTGTGGATGCTCATGTGCTTGAGGGAAGACTGGAAAATTCATGGAATCAAAATCCACTGCAGTTTACTAAATACTTAGTACTCATGCTGAGAATGGACAGAGTCTGGCATGAGTTTAGAGAGGAGAACCACATATATGACCCTTCTACTGCTCCCCAGGTATCAGGTTTGGAAAATCATCAGACAAGACAGGACCTTTAGTTTGACTCACAGCTCATTCTTACAGCAAGAGGTAGGGGATGCAGCCCTGAGGCAAAGTGGTAAACGTATGCCAGAAATAGCTGGGCAGGAAAATGTCATTATTCTTCTTTCCTTCTCTTTAATGAGGGTATAGGTAGATAAGTTAGAGTGAGTGCATATATATGGTAGATGTGTGTATGCAATGGGTGTCAGCGATGCACACACCTACCTCACCCAACAGAACATACAGCAGAGACTGGGGCAGCTGCTCCTGAAAGAAGTGACATTTTTGAAGCTGCAAAGTGGTTCCAGTACCAAATGGCAAGCTGTCTCAATGAAACACATCTGTGCCTTGCTCCTGGTGAAATTTCACTGCACTCACATAGAAAAGCTGTCTTTGCTTGCAATAGTAGCAGCATTTTCTTGTAAAATAAATTAATGGATTCTGTGCAAATATCTCTACCTTTGCATGCAAATACTAACAAGAGTGAAAGTGGGTCACATTGCTTAGTTCAAATCCAATAAGTGAGGGAGTAATGTTTGAAACCAGCAAGCAAGAAACGGAGGACTGAAAAAAACGAAAAGAAGAATTTTTATAAACAGTATTGAAACCCAGTCTGAAAATATCGAAAGAGAACAGAGCATAACTAAATATGAGCTAAAAATACATAATAATATAAATACATAAATACAAGCATATTTGATTTTGAGATCTTCAGATACAAACCTTGAACTTCCTCTCCTCACTCTATTGAAGTTTGTTTGTTTTGCATAATAAAATTATTTTGGTTTGTCCCTTAAAACATACTGCAATTTCTTTCCTCAAAAAAGCCCACATTTCAGTGCAATGACATTAGCTCTGTGAAGACACATGGCTTATTTCAGCTGAGAAGTGTTCTGATCTACAGGAACTAATTAGAGCATTTTCTCGAGCTCATTCCTTTCTTCTCATTACTGGTGACCAAAGACAACTGCTGAGACATGATTATTGCAGAACTGTCTGCTAGTGTATGCATTATCTTTTCAGAAATAAATTGGCAAATACTATCAGAGCAAGGGATAGGGAATGCTTAGGGAAACAGCCACTGGCAGAAAACAGCACCTGTAACAGTCACCCTAAGGCCACACAAGCTGAACCAGCCGCCAGAAGCAGCTTCAGAAAGAAATGTTATTGGGGAAATAGAATGTAGAAGAAAATAAGTCTGGGCAGGGTGATGTGAGTGTTTACTCATGGAGACATTAATAAAATGATCAGAGAGTTGGAACATGTCTCCCATGAAGACAGGCTGAGAGAGTTGGGGTTATTCAGCCTAGAGAAGAGAATGCTCCAGGGAGACCTTATTGTGACCTTTCAATACTTCAAGAGGGCTTATAAAAAAGATGGGGGCAGACTTTTGAGCAGAGCCTGTAGCAAGAGGACAAGGGGTAATGGTTTTAACTGAAAAAGAATAGATTCAGACTCGATAAGGAAGAAATTTTTCACACTGAGGGTGCTGAAACACTGGCACAGGTTGCCCAAAGAAGTGTTAGATGCCCCATCCCTGGAAACATTCAAGGTCAGGTTGGATGGGACTCTGAACAATCTGACCTAGTTGAAGATGTCCCTGCTCATGTTGGAGTGTTGGAAAAGACGACCTTTAAATGTCCCTTCCAACCTAAACCATGATTCTATGAATTCAGTGTGGTCTGCAGGTTCTTGCAACTGTTTAGTATTTCAACCAGTGATTTGAGGCATGTCATCTCTTCTGGAGGGTTCAACAGCTTCATACAAAGAGTTCTTGATTTCAATAAATTACTGTTATTTACAAATTAGTTTATTTTTTTAGAGTCATTCCTTAGCACCATACTCTATGAGTGATATATTTGACCTCAAAGCAACAACTTGCTTCATCTGCAAGTCCTTAATTGCTGTGCAAAGAACCAGCAATAATTACATAAGAAGCAGGGAAAAGGAAGGCATAAGCTGTTCACCAAGTTTAAATGTGGACATCCATAATAACGGTATAGCGTTTCCACATTTGGGGTGCTTTTCTACATTCTTGCATAGTAATGCCTTTTTTTTATTGTCTGGCTGCATGAACTTCTAAAAACCTGAATTAAGTTGTCATAGCGTCATACTCTTACTGGACGGAATGTACCATAGAGTCAGTTGATATGTCTGTACATTATAAAGAGAGAATAAGATTAATGTGAAGGAAATGCAGAGAGCTATTCACAATATTGGCACCATCATGCCCCTAAGGTTGGTCGAGCTGTTCAAACAGTCTTGCCTGACTGTGTGTTTGAGACAAAGAGTGGGCTCCTTTGCTGAAGAGTGTTAATAAGACATGCCAGATCTTAACAGTCAGTCAATACGACAAATTCTACAGTCTGAAAAAAATGGTCAAGGCAGAATTTAGCTTCAAAAAGCAACCCCACCACCAGGAACAGGCTCGCGTAATTATAAAATCCATCGTGCTGCACAAGCACACCCAACAAAGAGTATTTTAATGTCCCCAGTCCTTCAAAATCCCATTTGGTTCTACTTTCAGAGTGCAGCAGGGCTTAAAGAGCATAAGTTTTCAGAAGTGACAGATTTAAATCCAAACCAAAATAACATCAATAGAAAAAAAGGAAAACATCACACCAGGTTTATGAGGGAGAAAATCAGATGGCATTTTTACATGCAAATGATGAATATCAGTAGGAAAGAATTCAATATGATAAATGTGCTCTGTTTCCTCTCTGCTATTAAGCGAGTTTCTGCAATGCCATTGCCACATGAAATGGCACCAGCTTTCCCTTGCAAATTTGCAGCAGCTGTACAGGGGACACAGAGCACAAGACCATGACTGGTTAACCATAATCAAAGTAACTGATGGATCTTTTCCCTACCAAGGAAGCCAATTTACAAGAAGAAAGACTCTTCTATGTTTTTTTTTGTGGTTTGGTTTTGTTTGGGGATGACTACACTGAAAAGTTTAGCTTGTTCTTACTGTGTCTTTCAGGCCTGAAAAAAAATTTACGTACTTCAAAATTTCTCCCCAAAAGAGTTTAGTTTGTATCATGAATAACTATGCCAGCCCGGAAAACTTTCAGCAGTACATATTATCCCTTCACCAGGGGGTTCCACAAGAGTACTGTAGCACAGAGACCATGGTAGTCTCACCCCATGACCTATTCTGCTTAAATTATCTTATTTAAATGATTGAATAAAGAAAAACAAATATTTTTATCACTTCCACAGGTAACTGATTACTTTCTGATATTTAACACTTGGAAGCTAATCCAAAGACACCATCGTACAGTCCCAAAACACACAGAATTTTCACTATAGCCAATGAAAGCTTTGCCAGAAAAGACTGGTATAGTAAGCCAAGCACACTGAACATTACTTGCAGAAGGAGAGACAAAATAAAAGTGCAATGAGTTAATCATAAATATTCTTATTGAATGGAATGAATGGAATGTCTTAATGCTTTAAGACAGTGCCAGAAACAAAAGGTTAGATTTCTGGGGGAGAAATGTTACAATTGTTTTGTGTCTGTATGCTTTAATTTGAGACAACGAAAACTTTCCCACCACTGTAGTAGGCTCCTTGGTTAGGAAAAAAAAAGGAAGAAACAAATAATGACAGCCAATTTCCAGTGCTTTTAGGCTATTTTGTATCAAACAGTGTGATGAATGTAGCAATATCACTTTTGGCTATAGCACAAAAAATATTATTCTCTAAAGACGCTGCAGCATAAAACAAAAATGCTTTTATTACCAGTAGCAATGATGCGACATGCCTGATAAATGCCACTTTAAGACTCCTTTGGGTCCCAGCATCCCTTCACACTTATTATCAAGTTACTAATAGATTCTGTAGGTTTGACTGGCCATCATTTAGGAGTGTCATTTACTCCAAAATGACAGAAAAGTAAAATGTTCTAAAATGTTCAATTTTTCTCTTTTCCCTGACTGAGTGACTAATGACTAAGAATAATAACTTTTATTCATGTTGTCTAGGTGATGAAATGACCATTGTAGAATGATGAATATGAAGTAAAGATGTTTTCATTTAGCATAGGCAGGGGAAAAAAAACCCACGAACCTTTGTGTCTTAAAAATATGAAAGAGAGCAAGCAGCTATTTAAGTATTCACATCTCTTGTATGACAACTGAGTCTGTCTCCCTTTGTTATTAGTTTTCTTCAGATGCACAGAAGCATTGATAAGAACAGGGTCAAATATGTTACAGATTAAATCCTTATTTGCAAGATCACAGTGCATGAAGGCCCCCAGTGAAAATAGCACCCCTTTATTACAGGTACTGTATAGACATATCATAAAGATTAATTCCCACAGCAGAGTGTAGAAGTTAAATAAACCAGATCAGAGCAAAGAGAGATGCACAGAAAGAGAAAAGAGTTGTACAGCAGATTTCTGGCAGACCTCACAATGGCTCCTATTTAAATTACAGGTGATACTTAGGTTGCAAACAACTTTGCTAATCATAACCATAATGATTTGCATAACCATGACCAGCAGAAGGTGATCTTCACCCACCAATGGTTTCTACAGTATACTACAGTACCAACAGATATAAGAATATAAACTACACCTTTCTGAAAATTTAATTAACTAGAGATGAGTGCCTGATTTTTAAAGCCACTTTAAAAACCAGCATAAATTCTTGTCTGTGTGAGAGGATTTAATCTCACCATGGCAAAGATGCAATAAGTAACTCTACATTAACTAACTCAATGTAAATGCTCACCTGATCCTCCCCTCAACATGCTCAGTCCTTATAGTTCAGTTTGGTCAGCAAAGAAGGCCGTTGGGAGTTGATCTTTTCTGGAAAGAACAAAACATTAAATAGTACTCTTTCCTTTCAAGGGAATAGATTTTTTCTTGCTCCATATCTAGGAAAAAACCACAAAACCCTAATTTCAACCTAATTGTGTGTTGATCAAGGAAAGTTTTTTTAAGATTTTTCTTTAAAATTTAACTTTACCTAAGGTAGTGTGACATGTTCAGTCCAATGATTTTGTTTATGAATCAAAGACACAGGTGATGTTTGTCTGTAAACATAAATATGGTAGCAAGTAAGCATATTCTAATGTTATTTTTACACCAAAATATATCCTATGGCTTTAGCAGGGTTACTTTGCATTTGGCATGACAGCAATTCCAATAAATTCATACTAATATTTTGCATAAATTATGTCCTGATTTAGTTTCTTTTACTTCTGTACTGATTTTCATCTGGATGAGTGCAGCCATCACAGATCTTTAGCTTTCCAGTTCTGCGTGGAGATTGAAATGTCACTGGAGAGCCCAGTTAGGTCAAACTGGGATTAAGTGAGTTAGATTTGAGCAAGTTTTTTAAATTGTTGTTGTCCTTGAGATGGTAAAATTCCATCACAAAAAGGGCCCGAAGGACTTTATGTTGTAGGGTATGAATGGCCACCACCCCAACTGACTCACCAGGCAGAGCAAATGAGAGACTACGGGAGATAAAAGCATCCACTGATGCCACAGCCTCAGTAAAGTAGTCAACTCTCCAGCTTCTGCCACAGCTTCTGATCCACTTTGAGAGGAGTCCCATTGCTACTGTGCTTCTTATTCATTAGGCAGACTTTGAAACATCAGCCTCTGGTCACTGACCAGTCATTTTCAATCATAATAAGCTCCCTGGAAAAGAGAAGAAGAAAGAAAACTATATGATCATAAAGATCACAAAATGCTGCTCTGGCTGTACTGCAGGCTGTGTAATGTAAACTATATCAAATAAACACTCCCAGATATTTTCCTACTCTCTGATTACTGCACTAGAAATGCTCAATAATGTTCAACAAATGTACGAAAACAGCATATGTCAATCCAGCATTTCCTTCAAAGTGTTCTATTTTGGGTTCCTGTTTTGTTCAATTAACACTGCTATAACTGACTCACTCTAGCTACATCTGATCTGTTCGGGAAGAACAGAAGGAGCTTTCATTAACACTGAAAATCTATAGTTAAGCAACTTTATAGCACTCAGACACACAGGTGAAAGTCAGAAAGATCTGAGGTCTGATCCTCAAAGGTCCTTCTCAAAATGCTGGCAAATGATCTGTCCCTAGGACTGGTATTAAGGGTAAGCAAAGTCTATGATTCTTTTCTTCCAGCTATAAAAGAACACAAGCAAAAAGCACCTTTGTATCAGATGTCACCAGTGATCACTGTTGTATGTTAACACTGGTAAGATCAATTAAGTAATCTCTTTTTCTTATTTTCTTAAGTTTCTTTTGTGTGTTGCTTCTACGTGCTCTCTTTTTCTTTGTGTATTTCACTAGTTAACAGAACTGCAGAGCAGAACATACTTTTGGCTTAGCCAAAAAAATCAGACTGAAGCCCAGCATGGAAATCTTAGAGAGAAAGAGCTTTATTGTAGCTGGGAGAGGTGGTCCCACACAGGCAAACATCTATATAATGTACCTCTTTAAAAACCCCAAATCTCTTCATGCCAAATAAGTCACTAGTGATTCCAATTAGTGTTATTCTATAGCGACGCTGATCATGCCCACCACAGCTGTGGGCCCTGTGTAGAAGACTGCCTGATCTAACCTCACACACAGCACTCTGAAGTGAAAAAAAACAGGTGGGAAGGCCAAAGGAGCACTTCCAGCACTCCCATGGTAACTGAGCAAAGCTTGCTGTTTGGGCACTGGCAGGTAAAAAGCTGATGGTGGTAACTGGTAAACATGCAGAAGCAACACATGAGAGGGTCAGGGCCCAGCATGTGGGTGTTTTCCAGCTGTGTGGGCAGTGAAGAAGACAGAAGTGTTACCAGCAGGACGCTCCAGGTGGGGTCTCACCAGAGGAAAGGGACAGAATCCCCTCCCTGGACCTGCTGACCACGCTTCTTTTGATGCAGCCCAGGATGTGGTTGGCTTTCTGGGGTGCGAGAACACAGAGCTTCCCATCAAGCAACACCTCCAAGTCCTTCTCCTCAGGACTGCTCTCAATCCATTCTCCACCCATCCTATATCTGTGCTTGGGATTGCCCCAACTGATATGCAGGACCTTGCACTTGGCCTTGTTGAACTTCAGGAGGTTCACACGGGCCCATCACTCAAGCTTGTCAAGGTCCCTCTGGATGGCATCCCTTCTCTCCAGCATGTTGACTGCACTACACAGCTTGGTGTCATCAGCAAACTTGCTGAGTGTGCACTCAATCCCACTGTCCATGTTGCCAACAAAGATGTTAAACAATACTGGTCCTGGTACCAACCACTGAGGAACACCACTCATCACTGGCTTCCACTTGGACATTGAGCCATTGACTGCAACTCTTTGAGTGCAGCCATGGAGCCAATTCCTTATCCACAGAGTGGTCCATCCATTAGGGATGCTAAGGAAAAGTTAACCGTCCAGGACTTTAACAGCTTCACTGAGAACAGAACTCAATGGCACACTTATTTAAAATTGTATTTAAGCATCTAATTATAGTTTCTTTCTTATATGAAAATGCTCATGAGCTTGGCTGAATCAGAATCCAACAATGTAGGAGACATGCCACTGGACTTCAAATATGGCTTGGATAAACTCTGAGAATCAACAAACAGCACATTCATCCCAGACTCCCTGGTGAACTGTGTGTTAGAAATCATTTGTAAAATTATTATTTTAGTCCTAAAGACAAATTCATTTTACACAAGCCTAGAAGACTCTGTTGCTCTTAAATCATCATCAAAAACATCAGCGAAAGGTCATTTCATCAGCGCTCTCATTTTATATTGCTAGACCCAAATTTCCCTCTGCCTGCCTGGATCTCTCTGCCTGAGGCGCTCTCTTCCCTCGTTGCTTAGGTGAAGGCAGCTGCTGTGATATACTTTACAATGTGTTTTGAAATTATTCTCTAAATAAAAATTGGGTTCTGTAGGCTGCAATAGGCAAGTATAAATAAGGAATGTGTCTCTGGTTTAAATACAGTAAGAAAACACAACTCTAACGTACAGTAAGAAACATTTCTGAAGAGAGGCAGGAAGGTAAGACATTATTTTTTAAATAAAAGCTAACACTAATGAGCATTTCTAAGATGGATATGTATTAAAATAACACTGAAAAGATTTTAGAAACAGGTGTATTAAAATGTTGATTTGGAATTCTTATGAATTTTTGTCTGAGGAGCAAGTTGTCTTAAAGGTTCCATTTTCGAACAGAGAACTGTTTTCCTTTTATGAAATATTTTGCATTATATTTTAATTAAAGTTATAATTACAGAACTAAATATAATTAGCTTCTTTCTTCAAAAGAAATTGGAAGTGAACTTACTTTATTAAATTTTCAATTTGTTTCCTGCAGTGTTACATAGTTTATTCTAATTAATTGAATGAGATCTCATAAATATTTTATCAACATAGGGATGTGATTAACAGCTCGAGTTTTGTATGGTTTCCTTTTTTCTTTACAGCTTTCTTCTTCTCTGCATTACCATTCCTCCAGTTTTCATGTACACTCTCCTGCCTACAGTGACAACTTAAATAGGGAAGCCCTGTAGAGCCCCCCCACACACTTCCACAGCAAAATGCTGAATTTTAGCAGTCTTGGCCATAGGAAGCCATTTTTAACTTCTCTTTGGGTATGTTTGTTATCTAAGGGATGTAACACAGACCATGGAAGTGACACTCATTTCTTGTGTGATTTATGACTTCCACACTGAATAGCTTCCTGCAGAATCTCCTCTACTTTCAGTGTGTATGTGCAGCATATTTGTTTATTCTCAAAGCAGATAAAGCAGACAGGAGTAAAAAGGACTGTAACCCCCCATTAGCACACCCTCCTCTAGAGATTACAAAGTGGAGCAGAAGGTACATATCACACAGCTCCCTAGTCCCACTTGGGATGCAAAGGGCTCAATTTTTACATCTCATCAGTGAGATTTAAACTTGGGAGTGATGAACGGAGCCATTGTGGTTTGACCCTCTGGCTTGACCTGGTCAGCCTCCCATTTGCTACGTGGACACTCAACACAGCAGAAACACCAGCACAGCACCCACAGGCCCCTCTTACAAGATCGAGAGCATCAGGGGGAAAACAGCAGGAGCTTCACAGACTCAGAAGGAAAGAGGCAATCCCTACTTGAGAGCATGTCAAAGCTAACAAACAGGGAAGGAGGACATGGAGATGAAGTGACCTGCCTGTAGTTACACACTGTCTGAGGACAGCCATGAGAATTTTCTTGCCTAATCTTGTCCAATGTTGCCTCCCTCCCCAGCGTTACTGAAATGGGATGATTACAATTTATGTTGGAAATCCTGCTCTGCAGCCACAGAGGCAAGTAGATACACTTATCAGTATGGATAGCTAAGCACATGAACAGCGTGTTGATCGTATCAAACAGAAATAAATGTAAGTACGTCTGAATGTAAACTGAACAGTCAGAAAGTAAGAAAATAATTATTATGGTTCTGTATCAGATTGAATCTCTGTCAGTCCCCAGTTTAGAAGGGAAGGGACTGGTGTCACGGTGAGTGACACTGTTTTCTTTTAATATATTCCAGATTAATTTAATTAAGCACTGCTTTAATAATGTCAAAGTAAAGCTTCAGCCTTCACCATGACCTTTACAATACCACAATATCAAAGGTATGGGATAAATTGAACAAAAATGAAATCCATATATATTTTATCTATCCATTTAGCTCAGGCAGGCATTATGTCACTTGCCCATCTTGTATTGTTGACAGTAACAAGCTGAGTATCTTTTAATATCTAAAGAACAAATTGTTTTCTTCCAAGCATGCTTCAAAAGTCCTAGTGATGCTAGTTGGACATGTACACATTTCTCCCTCGGAGAAAAATTTCTGCTAATTGTTTTTCCTGTTCATGCATTCCTTTATTAATTTTTCTTTAATTTTTGGACAAATTTTGGAAGTAGAAAAGTGAATTTGTTTCTCATTCTATGTGTTGTACAAAACTGGGTGGTCTCTATCTGCATGCCCAGGAATCCTTCTTTTGAATTGTGAAATAAATCAGTCAAAACCATGTTGACAAGAACCTTGCACTGATGATTCAGTGACCCTGTTGCACTGTTAATGTTGTTTTCCAAAGTCTAAAACTATTTTCCAATCAATCCAAATTTTGATTGATAGATGACATTAACCCTGATGTTTACAGGTGTTTCTCGCAGAGGCTGGAGCTGTGACTGTTGATGTCAGACCTGGATTTGACCTGAGAGTTGCTCTGTATTTATGTCTTGTAAAGACTCCAAAGCAGCTTTATTGTGCTGGTATCTTCATCTTCTCTTAATTTACTTTACTTGTCTGAAATCAAGTAGACTGTTTCTTGCACAGCTGAAAAGGCAATAATAACAGTAAATGCAATTTTTATGTGGAGAAGGTCCACATTTCTCACTTCCTAATACACCGAGAAAGACGAAAAGGCCAGAAAACTTGTTCTGCTGTTAAAATGACAAGATTATGGATATTTTCTAAAATTATTACAAGAGAGGCCTGAGATCCACATGTAATATTTAAAGCACATCCAACATACTTTAGGCACTGCATTATTAATGTCAAATGAAGTATATTCTCCAAGTATTTATTTACAGCTCACCAGTGCTAAAGCTCAGAGTGGGGATTCCTTCCCGTGGCTGTATACCCCACTGTGGCAAACGTTTTGCTCTTTCTCAAGATAATGCAACCTCCCGTTTCCCTAATTCAGACTTTCTGACCTTTCATTCTCTGTGTTCACTCCTGGTCAGAGCTACATTTCATATGGTAAATCGAGAGGGAACTTCATGTAATACCAGGATCAGCAACGTCAGCTTGTTTTCACAGCTACAGCCTCATCTTTTACCTTGTAACACAACTTCAGATACTTTTCCTGTTACCAGATTCTTTACTGCCTGCTGCAGATTTTTTCTCAACATATGGGGAAAACAGTCTTCACACTTTTCTTTCCCTTCCACATCCTTGACATAACGGGTGGTTTAAACAGTTTGCATATGTATACACAATGGAAAGGGGAATCTGTGCTGAACAGAGAGATGGATGCTCTAAGCATTTTGTTGAAACAAGTTTTAGAGAAGGTTCTACCTCTGTTTAAAAAAAAAGTTTGAAGCTGATTTGAAACCCAGATAGTATTGACTTACTTGTAAACTTAACTTTCAACTACTGGCAACACCACAACCATTCTGTTACTGTGTTTTATCCACCAATGAGGGAAAAAACAGTGGGGACCACTGTGCTAGGCACAGGACAGGCAGATGCACAGATCCCTCCATGGCAGAGGCTCTCAGCTTTGTGGGCTCAGATGATCCCACATCTGAGTGTCGTGGTTTTGACACTGAGGGACACAGAAGCTCTCTGGACTTACAAACCCATCCTGAAACAAGAAATACTGGTGCACATGTTCAGGGAGCTGACACAGGGCGCACTACATACATGCTGCATCCTAAAAAGATATTGAATTCTAGGATGGAGAATAACTCATGTCATATTTCTTGTTACCCATTTGTCCAGAATAGTTTCTATTTCATATCTCCTTTTTCTTTGCGGCAAATTTCTTGATGATAGAAATACAGTGAGCAAGATTATGCCAAGTTGGCATATTCTAATAACCAAGAGTCCTTGGAAAAACTGCAAGGACTTTGAAGAAAGATCCAGCTCTAAATGGTTGTTTTCAGGTTGTGACTGCTTCTGTAAGGAGGGACAACTGAGTAGATATTTTGATGATGGAACTTAGATCAATATAATTTTTTACTCTAACCGTAACAGAAACCTCAGTCTGGATTATTTGGTCTCTGTGGTTTTGTCACAGCATTCACGTGGCATATGTACCACAGTATCCAGATCAATCAGTAGCATCTGTCTTGAGTTTTATTCTATTTAATTTGATAAAAGTGGAGCTTATGCAAAGACAACTAATTGGGGAGCTGAATACACAACCTACCACCCACCATGTGTCATTAGTGGAAACAACTCCACAAAGAAACCACATTTGGAGCTGAAAGCCTAAGACAGCTTTAACTCTTGATAGCATTCTCTGTTTCATTATCTCTCAGTGACCTGGGATGCTTTTTATGACACACATACACAACAGACTCCCTGCGCAGAAGAAATTGGACCTAAAGGCATTCTGAGTATGGGAACTCTGAAATCCCACAGATACCATTGTGCAGGTTTTACACTGACTTCAAGAGTGGGACAGCTTGACACCAGAGATGATTATTGGATCAAAAATTTAGACAAAAGCTGCCACATGGCCTGATAATACACAGAACACAAACACTGTTTAATGCACACAGCAGTTCCCTTCCTACGACTTCACTTCTTGGGACAAAAGAGAGACATGACACTGGAACAGGGGCAGATAAATAAAGGCAAAAAGGACTTGGTGGCTACAGTGTCACCTCTCTTTAGCTTCCAGGAGAATGATGGAGGAAGAGCCTAACTGTTGTCAGGAAAACTCACTGCCCTGAGCCAACTTTGAAACTGTTGGGAAAACTGTTAACCTCTCTCCTCTCAGACATCTACAGGGCACTGCATGACGGGGCAGGTTTCACTACAAGGAAATACCAGGTCTTTACAGTACTCCTAGTAGAAGCAAAGGAAAAAATAAGTCCACATCTGGCTTTTCCAAAAAGCCTCTTCTACTTACATCCACGTCACCTGTGATGAGAGTGATGCTCATCACACACATTCAGGACACAGCATTTCAGATGGACACACGAGCCAGGGGCATATATCCTACCACAGTGCCAATACTCCTGGCTTTAAACCTGTCAAAAGAGACTAGTTAAGCAGGATTTTCCGTTCTCCACATTACTTAGATACTTGCAACCGTTATTTTGTCTCTCAATAGTTCCCATAATTCTTATCTTGCTCATGTAATGCAATTTAAATTCAACATGAGTCTCAAAAAATCAAGACAATATAATCACATTTCACTATAACTTTTCAGCTGTTGCAGAAGCTCAGATTCTTTCTCAAATTCCTTCTTTTTCTCCAATTAACTATGATATATTTAGTGCTTATTTTCAAACATTAAATGCTTCAGTTCAAAAGTGCACTAAGCAAATAAGTAATGTGCAAGGCTTTTTAGCATCACTCAAAGGAAATCCTAAGAACCTGTGACATGCTATGTTGCAGCAGGAAGAAAAACAGACAATTGTGGATAATTTAAATTAAACTACTTTCTAGATTTTTGAACACCACAATTCTAATTTTGTAGCCATAATTTTCACTTTATAATGTACTTTTGAGAATTCAAAAGGAAAATTGTAAGAGTTTTGAATGCATGTGGGTGTGAAAATGTTATCAAGAAAAACATGACTTTTTTACTGATTTCTAGATGATACACTCCCATTTCAAAGAGATGGATTTTTCATCACCTTGTTTTCAGCAAGCAGCTGAAAGTATGAAATAAAAAGAAATGGGACAGTGTAACTCTGTGATGAAGTAAACGGTGCGGAAATATGCAATTTCATAAATGAACATTATTATTTTGCAATTAGGCACAGAGGGAAGCAGACATTCATCATGTTGGCCATTGTGAAAATCCAGTGTCACCAATGGCCTTTAATGCTGTGTGGGAAAGTGTTTACAGTAGCTTCTAATGCCTTTTCTTTTGGATATGTTCAGAAACTTTCTGATGTAACATTTTTTTATTGGCAAATGTCAGTTATGCAATCTGAAACAGTTCACACGAAGGGGTTAGTTTCAATATATTTCCCTCCACACATTTCTGACTCACACAAAATACCAAGATTAGCAAACATCTTGTTTGCCAAGAAGTTTTATTTCCTGGTCTAATAGACTGTCAGTGTTTTCAAAATGATTGAAAAGAGGATCTTAAGTGATACAGCATGAGTTGCTCAGTTGCTTTGGATTTTTCCATTTTCAACTTCATCCCATTTCAACATTATGATTTCTAAAATTTTACAAACCACTGCAGATTAGGAAACCCATCTCCCGCCCAGGTGCAGTATCTTGTACTCCTACTTCCAGGCAGGTGTTCTCGCAGAGGAGATGTCTCTGCTTCTGCAATTTATTTTCATTTAGAAATGATTATGAATTGCCTGATCCTTTTTTCTCTCACGTTAGAACATGTTGTTTATTTAACACTGGACGTTCAGATTCTTCTGGGCACTTTTTACCCGTATAGTTATAGTTCAGGGCTCAGGGAACAGAGTTAGATGACAATGAGTTAGATATTCCACCCATGTTTTAATGGATATGACTATAATGGACTTGGATATATCCTTGATAGGAAAAAGGGAAGGGATGAACAGCAAGTAACTGTACAAACATTAGGAAAAGTTTATGACTACTTCTATGCCTTGCTAATCTGCATCTCTCTTCACAGTTTTAGCTCTGACCTCTTAGAAACAGTGTACCTGTGAGCCAAAGACATTTTACAACAGCACAAAGCAAATAGCCCATAGTCACAGTATTTCTGCTGGGAAGTCTAGAGACAGAACAAGAGGTATCACGTATCTATAAACACCCTGAAGGGACGTCTCACATTGGTATAATTTTAAATTGCTTTCTGTGAAAAGGGGATAACTTCTAGGAAACCCCAGGAGACTGATGACCATTAGCAACTCTACAGAAGGGGAAGAAGTTCAACTAGCAGCTTTTTACCAAATTAAACAACAAATACTGTAAGTGACCTGGAATTCCAGATTGGCTTCATGAGGACAAAGCCACAGAACCATGCATGTACTTTCTTCTGCCCACACACAACCTTTCCTGGCAGTGCAACCAAAGGAAGCAGAAATGGGCTTTTCTTTACTAGGAGCAAAACTAGGAAAAGTTGCACTTTGCAGAGCATATTTTCTGTTCAGTTTGTTCCTTACATTCAGGTTGGAGTCCTCTTTGGGAAGGACTGAGAGTGGTATCTCACTTCATACACTCACCAGAACAGATGTTGTTTTGGGGCTGAGAGAGGGAGCAAGGAGTTCAAGGCTACTGCTAACAGATGTTACAGCAACCCCAAGCCTGCCCTCACCTGTGCCCAGGAAATGGTACCCATGATCTCAACCCCATACCGACTTTAGGGGAGGCTGAACATGGCAGTAAAGAAGCACGGGGCTTAGGGGTTTGCCCAGGGGAAATTGGAGGAGACAGCTTTGCTGCCTCCAAATGGAGCACGGTAGTTGCATTACTCAAATATTAATAACAGCTGCCGGAAATTTGGAAGAGCCAGCAAAGTTGAAAAATGCCCTGAGCATCTGCCCTTTCATAACCATGTGGCCAACACATATTCTGTCTATGCCAGGAGCAGTATTCCCTCTCTGCAAGGCATTACAGTTGGCACAAATACCTACCTGGATCACTGCCGGTACCTGGCAAGCGCACCACGGAGAGCAGTTGTTCTCCAGTCCCCAACCTCACCATGTTCACTGAAACCCCTCCAACACCGCCAGCACACGGCCTGCAGGAAGAGGAGAAGTGGTTTATTATTCCCTCTTCTGAGGAGCTCTTACCATTTTGATAGCACTCATGGCTATAGATGGAAATATGCAAGTGTAAGTACAACATTTCTGAGAATTTAGCCCCTCGTTGGCTACTGCGTTTGCTTCCTGCAGCTGGTTGCAATGATAAAGTTAGCTAATAGGGGCCATCAGCTCTTTGGATGGATTAGTCCACGACTGCTACATAAAAGGCAGGTGTACATGTGTTCTTCCAGTTCAGTCAATAACTTCAAAGTACTGTTAAACTAGCTGTTTCAAGGAGCAAAAGTGTGGTAGTCACAAAAGCATGTGTCTCACCCCATTCTAGGCACCTCAGCAGATCTGTTTCTGGGCTTGTTAAACGAACCCTATTCTTAGGGGCTGCAATAGTCTCAACACTCCGGGAGCTGGGTGGTTTAAAGTACCTTAGATATGTTCATAAACTCAGTATTCATGACAATATAGACATACTCTGAGATTACATGCTAATTACTGACAGCAGGAGGGAGAGAAGCACATCATAGCAACAGAAACATACTATCAGTCTCGTGTGCTATATCTACCATCCACTATAATTGCTTTAACCTACTTTAGTGCAGTAATTTCAACAGTCCTGAAGAAAATTCTCAGTTTCAGCTCCACCCTGACTGGCAGAGGGGAACTCCATTGCAGCAGGAAGTTTGTAAGTGAAGCATATGAGACACAAAAAAAAGACAGAGAGAATGGTTGCGCATTGGCACCTGGCAGTGGGGGACAAAGTGCCAAAGAGGCAGGAATGAATGTAGATCTCCTGAATCTTGGCCATAAAATCATTCTTCCTATCAGCTCCTCACCTGTGAACACTGCCTGTTGGATTAATGACCCTACATATTACAATACAGCAGACTCAGAACTGAAAGCTCCTGGATGATCGTCTTTCATTTATATTTCTTTTCTTGGTGCATAACAACTGTGTCCATATGCGTTCATCACATCTACTACAACTTCTGCTGAATGACTAGGTTTTTGTCAAAGAAAAAGCAGCACAGCAAGGAACTTCTCCGCTTAGGAATATTCTGCTCCAATGAATCATGGTTGTCATTTCAAAGCTATTTATCGTATTAACAATAGTTTGCCAGAAGAATGTTTCATCGAGTGATTTGGAATGTAAGGACAATTGTGGGGAGTAAATAACCATGCGAGCTGTAAGATTGAAAATCCACAAAGATTTCAGAATATATTAACAGAAACGTATTTTTAAAAATCACGGACATGCAAAATAAAAGATTCAGATTAAATTCTCATAGCTGTAGGGCTTTTGCTTGCTATTCATGAGAGCTATGGAATTCGCTTCTACTTGACATCAGAAATGCAGATTCAGTGAATTCATTTAAGAAAAAATTGAAATCTTATCTTTTTAGGCTGGCTTTTCCAGCCTTAAATGCAGCTCAGTTTTAAAGCTCCTAGATATTATTTTATGTAAAGCTATTTGAGATCCTTTGTATTTTCTGCACTATATACATTTAGTTTTATTGTATTTAATTCATGTGCATTATAAAATAAAAGGAAAATAGTTGAAAGGTGACAAACTGGGTAATGGGAAAGGCAAACAAGTCATTTGCTATTGCAAAAGGATGCATACAATAGAAATGGAAGGAGATCTCTAATCATGTTTTTGAATATGAAAAAATATTTAGTGAATGAATGTACCACGGGGATTTCTACACACTCTTTCTTTAGCTGCCGTGCACAGTTGTGTGAGTATGGAGTACTGCTCCACCAAACCCCCTTTCTGCCTGCCCACACCACAGCACTTCCAATGGTCCTTTCTTCTTCAAGTGTGCAATCTCCACCTATTCTCTCTTTGTGCTTAGTACATACCTCCAGCTTATGGAGCAGTGCACAAGTAGCCTGCCAAGCAGGCAGAACAAAGGGTCCTGCTCCAGAGCCTTAGTGAGGTAGGGAATACACGCGTAGCCAGAAAGTCAGGAGGACAGAAAAGCAAATATCTTTCTGTGGTTGCCAAAAGGGTTGCTGAACCCTAATGTAGAGCTTCATCATACTGAACCAAAAGCAACTTATTGTCAACAGAGGCAAAATTCAACCTTGCAACCTTTCCTGAAGTTTCAGTAACTCCTTCATAAACCCATAGGCGACCAGTCCCCTTTCCCTTTTTTAAAGGTGAATTTTGTTGAATCATGAACTGCTACTTTAAATGTTATGATCAAGTATTGACTTCCCTAATGTTTAGCAGTGCACAAACACATGACCCTGACAAGATTTATTATGTCAACTTTTGGAAAAAGTCTAGGAAGACAAAAAGGGAGAAATCTGTTTCTAATTTGATTCAAGTGATCACATACTTTAAATATCAGAGGTGCTTTCAGTGAAATTTGTTATAAGAACTCAAATATTCTTGCCTACTCCAAGTGTCAAGGCCTTCTGTCATTCCTTCTTATAGTTACCCTCTCACCCATTCAGGAGATATCATTAAGTATTTCTGCGCAACGAAAGGTTTAGTTCAACTTCTGCCTTTGGTTCACTAATGAGAGTGGCTGCTGCTGCCCAAAGTCTATGGGCACTCATTTGCTGGTTAACCCTCACTCCGTCCCCATGTACACCATCACACTATAGTGCAAATCCAGCTACAGAGCTCAAATCAGAGTGTCCCTTTGGTGTGTTCATTAGGAGCATGGAGCAAGCAGCAAACTAAAGGACTGATGCAGCTACTTGCCCGCAGTAACAAGGATTTGTGCTGTCAAACTCATCATATGTGCTAAGCGGTTGAACAAGCAGAACTCATTTTCTGAGGAAAAATGGGATTTTTACTCAATATTTTTCAGCTCTCTGGGAGAAATTTTCCTTACTAAAAATGGCATAGCCCCAGTCTGACAGAAGCAGGCTGAAACAAAAATGCTGTTTGTCCTGCCTTCAGCATTTTTCTCCACAGGCAAAAGGACTGAGAGGGCATGTTTTCCAGGAGACTTATATGCATCACGGACTGCTGGGGTGCAGAGAGAAGGACCAGGTTCAGCCTCCTGCTATCCATGATGCTCCCTGGATAGGCTATCTATAGCATGTCTTTACCATCAATGAGTAAGCAGACATGCACCATCCAAAATAGGCAGGACAAACTGCTGGAGGCCCATTTACCTGCATTGCCCATTTACCTTCCTCCTAATTTCAGGGAAAACTGCTTCAGAATTAAAAAAAAATCAGACAAGATATTTTCATGATGCTACACCCTGTAATTAAAGATTCCTGAACTCTAAATGGCACCTACACCCCTGGGCAACATACAGGGTGGTCTGGGTGCATGCTCTCATGCCAGCTTGCTTATATATAGGTAGCATGCCATGTGACATTGGATAGATAATTGTCCTTGCAATAAAATAAGAAGTAATAATAGCTTCTGACAAGTTATTTACATTACAATCCATGCTTTCTCTTTTGTGAAAAACTTTCCTCTCTGTCTGCATTTACAACAGTCCACCATTTCCTACCAGTTCCCTTTAAGGGCACAGGACTCAACAGGCTGCTCCACCACTATGAAATAACCGCACGAGGAGTCTTAAATTGTAAAAAAGGCATATTTTCTACATGAAGACTTTGAACTTGCAGAAATGAAGTCTGAAAATTATAGTGACATGAGTAATAATAAAAAAGCTAAAGTCTTTGCTAAAAGAAATAATAATCATTCTAGCTACCTTATTTTAATCAGCCTACTCTAGAAAGGAATTTGGCTCATAATTTGTATTTTAAAAACACAACATCTTCTGATATTTATAATTTATTTTGGAATAGAATTATCAAAGGAATGCAGAACAAAAATTGAACAACTTCCTTAAAAAACTTTAGCAGAGATAAATTATATCATGAATATGAAAAAAAGCACAGCACACAGGCAGCAGAAATTGAAAGGCAGTTGGGTACAGTAAGAAGAGAGATCAAGGTGCAAAAATATCAATTCAAATATTCTAAACATGACTTAAATATTCATCAACTTGTTCTTCTGTATTTTACAGTTCATTCATCTGTGACTTAAGGGTCACATGATAGCAGGCATGGATTGAATTAGGAAGCTCATCTTTTCCAGCTTCAGACTCAGCTTTGCATGAGACTCAGTAAACAGTATTTCCTCTTCCTCTGGGTTTCCCAAGCTATGCAACAGAAATAATGATAATTATCTGTCTTTTTAAGATGCTTTGAGATCTGTCATGAAAAAGTGGTCTGTCAGAGCTTAGATAAGGTGACGTTGCAAGCAACTTTCTCCTTTTTTTCTTTTCACAGGCACGGTGTCAATCTGTGGAACCCAAGTTTCTTTTGATGACCCCAGGCCTCTTTAAGGTCTGTGTCCATTCATTCAGTCCGTCTGTGAGCACCCCTTGCACGGGTGACTGGTGGGTATGTTCCTGTACAGTCACACTACCCCTGGCTGCCATTCAACTGATCGGGCTCTTCACATGCTTGGCTTGAGGGCAAGCCTTGCATTGTGATCTGTGATGATGACCTGAGTTGTGCTATCACATCAGACAGGGAAATGTATTTGGTTTGTGATTCAGATTTAGTTTGGAGTAGTTTCCAGGGCTGGAAACGGACTGTTTTTAGAGCAATCCAATTCTAACAATATACTCTTTTTAAAGCCAGGTAAACATCCTTCAGGTTTGCTGGAGCCTGTATACAGCCTTCCCACATTTGCATGGTCTGAAAAATAGTAAAATTCATTCCTATTGGCATGCTCCAGTCTAGACCACCTTCTGTTCTTGGCACACATAATAACTATTTTCACTCCATCCTTGTCAGCTTGTTCTTTCAGGAAATGCATTCTCTTTTCCATTAAGTCCTTTTTGCATAAAGTAATTCTTACATCAAGTAGTCTGCCAGGCTTTATTTATCCTTGGCTGACCTTTGGGAGGTTAGTCTGGCTAATGCCTTGCCTATCAGTTCCATTATTCACAGCATTGTACTATTCTTATTGAGGGCAGCGCTTTCCAGAAAGTACGGATATAGCTCTACAAGAAGCCACTTCACTCAACTAATAACGTGAAGAGATCTAGGCAGAGCCAAAAATCTTCAGGTTTGATCTTACTAAGAAGCCCACTTGCATATTTCCATCCAGGTGCAGACTTAAAGTCAGATTCTCAGCCCCCTCTGTGGATGGGAACAGCAGAATCCAGTGCCTGGGCACAGGTTTATGGCCTGCACACCTCACTATGCCAGGATGCCTTCATTCACACTGAGCTGGGAAGGCTCTAGGGCACTATTCAGTACAAGAAAAGTCATCTGAATTGAGACATTAGGAAATGCACACCAAATTCAAAACCTTTGTTGTTCTGATGAATGTCCTGGTTTTAGCCGGGAAAGAGTTTGTTTTCTTTCTAGTAGCTGCTGTGTTTTGGATTTAGTATGAGAATAATGTTGATAACACGCATAGTTGTAGTTGTTGCTAGGTAATGCTTATATTAATTCAAGGACTTTTTCAGATTCCCACCGAAGCAGAGAGGACAGGCTGACCAAAGGAATATTCCATGCCATAGACATCATGGTCAGTATAAAGAGGGAGGTTGGCCGGGGGGCAAGGATCTACAATCACTGCTTGGGACAGGCTGGGCAACCAGTCATCAGGTGGTAAAAGCAACTTGTTGCATCACTGTGTTTTGTATATTCTTTTACCATTATTTTTTTTTCTCTTTCATTCCTTTTATATTAAACTGTCTTCTCCATCTTCTCCCTACCCTACTCAGGGGGAGGAGTGAGGGGCTGCATGATCCTAGCTGCTGGCTGGGGTTAAACCGCAACAAGCAGATTTTTGCTTTCTGCCAAGAAGCAGCAGTTGGTTCACAGCCCTGTAGATCTGAAAGATTTTTATCTACTACCTTGTGTCACAGAGCCTTGTGATTTTTACCCAGCTATTCATGTACAGCTCATTACTAAAGCTACGATGAAGGGTTAATGTTTCAGGCTAGCAATCAGAGCTTCCAGGGCATGTGTATTGTTTTGAAATAAAAACAATACAAAGATATCTAAAAGAATGTAAATTATATCACTGCTGAGAATCCGAAAAGCAAGATGATGATTCCTTGTCTTTGATCTGCCTTGTTGTGTATTACTATATTTCTGATTGTGAACTGACAGAAAATATGTTAATTTCATGGCACCAAAATGTCTGAACTATTTAGCAATTGTCACCTTGAATCAATACTGGTTTCATATACTGCATCTTCACAGGCATTATTTCTTCCAAATCAATTCCATCTCTAAACTAATTGTTTAAAAGCCATGAGTTCATTCGCATGTTAAAGGAATATCTGTGGCACTCCCAATTAAAACAAAAACATTTACAGTAGGAGACACAATTTACATAATGGTATTGACAACAGTAAAAGTTTCCAAATGCAGATCTTTTGCTTTTGCACATACACAAAGCAGCTTTTTAAAGGGTGAAGGGCCTATGTTAGAAAAACATACAGTACCTACTTCAACAAGAGAATCAGACATCATTTATAATTCATGTAAGTATATTGAAGTTTTCCACTGCCATCCAAGAAAGATGGTTTCAAATCTATGGAGTGCAATATTCTGTGTAGCCACTTTTATATATCTCATATAGATTTTACTCAGGAGATCATTTGTATACTGAGGTCTTCACATCTACAATGTGAATGTTCAAAAGCATCGCTTTCTCTGCATATCTATCAGCGTTAATTTGTCAGTTTGTACCCCATGTTATTTTCGTAAATGCTTTAGGGACAAGAATTTTTTGAACAGATAGAAGATAGAGTCAAATGTAATCTGAGAGTAATCAGAAGCGAGAGGAGTAGTTATCTCAATATTCCAACTATTATTTTTTTTCATATCCAATAAAAAAACCAAAGAGAAATGGATGATAGCTCTGCTAACTCTGCTCCCTTCCTCCTGCGCTGAGGGGCTGATGCAAAACTGCTGCATATAATTCAGCTGTTTCCTACAAACAGACAATTTAAAAGCCCAACAAGTGAGCTGCTGAGCTAAGGGAAGTTCATTACAGCTCAACCACAAATAGCTCAGTTCTTCTCAAAGTCAGACTTAGACTGCATTTGCCAGCATGAGAAATTTGCACTATGACTGCCTGCCTGCAAGGCATTTAACTCATCCAAGACATCTTTGGATCACAAAAGCAATCCCATCTTTAGCTCCTTCTCTTAATTCTCACAAGCATTTAGGCTCTTAAATAATCCTCTGATATTTTAGGACTTACGTTAAATGATCATGTCTAATGGATAAAATCCAGTTTTACACTTTGGTAAAAACTCCCAAAGAACCTGATTTCTAATAACATTTTCCTCCATTTCTGCAGCTGGTGATAGTATTTAGCACACAGCAGAAAAGGCTAGAGACTGTATAATGCATCACAAATTACCTTTATTGGCTGTCATATACTTAAAACAGCTTTGTTCTGCACTTGATTAATTTGTGAAGCAGTTTATTTCAGATATTGAAGCTGCTTGTTCTGCATGATTATTAAAACTAAACAGAAGTATCCATTATTATTTAAAAATAATGAATGTGGACAAGGCAGACACTTGGGACCCAAAGAGGTGACATTAATGTTCAACATCTCGAAAACAGCAGCATATCAAATTATTGATGCAAAGCATTTGACGACTGTCTTTAAGAGGCAGGGACATAGGCTGTCTAGACATGATCAGATATCAAAGTCTACGAGTTTTGCAATCTGATAATTTTGTTTCCCTTTTACTAAGGTAAAGAGGCGCCTGTCAGAATTTGACAGGCTGCAGACACAATGATTATAACAACAATAACTGCTCTCTGTAGTACTATTATCCTCTGAATAACTTTGTTGGGGGAACTCTGTTGCAGTTTGTTTACTTTTTTTTTTGGTGGTTTGGTTGGGTTTTATTTCTTATGGAGGGTAATGTCTGTATATTCCATGAGCCTTTATTACAACTCCCATGAGACAGGGATTTAGATACAGCTCCCAAATTGATCCCAAACCACAGAGGAGAGTAGAAGCTGAATTGGAATATATTCCAGATCAGGCAAGTTGATCTTTTATGAATTGGACTTAACCCTTCGCATGCACTAGAAAATTTCTCTAAGCTTCTCATCTCATGATTGTTTAACAGGCTGCAGGCACAATGATAATAATATTAACTGCTCTTTTTAGCAGCAGCCTATCATAATAGATTTTCAAGTGGTACACTATATATTTAACATATGCCAACAGCAATTTTAGGAATTGCTATGTGCTTATTTTATAATTCTAATTCAATATATCTGTCAATGTTGCTTTTTTGCCCCAGACTTTATGATTGTGCTTTTGTCAACAGAAAATGGCAATATTTTCCTCTAAAGGAAAATTCAAGGTCAAATGAAAGTCGAGATAAATAGAAAACACATGGTAGCAAAACTATGATTAGGGAATTTGGTTTACTCTTTTCTTTGTACCAGATTGTGTGGGCAGCCCCTATTAAACTATACATAAGAACAAATTCCCAACACAGTATTAGCGTTTGGTTTGATTTAGACAATGATGCGGATGTCATTTGGGTGAATACTTATGAGAAAAATAGGATAAGACAGATACTTAATGGGAGATTAAGTGATTCAACGTAAAACATCACAATTGTAGTTTAAAGAATTAGAACGTGTTCTGATTCCTGAAACTGAAGATGTCAAAATTGTACTCTATAATTTTAGTTTATATTGGCATCTCCAAGCTTTCAAATGTCTCTTAAGTAATAACATCATATGATGCTGCATTATGACATTTAAGCCTCTGGGTTAGAATACCAAGTCTCCACCAAGTCATGCTGTGTCATACTCTGATGTTATGTCAAGTCACATGCAGAGATTTTCAAAGGCTTTAAAACCAGACTGTGCCCAACTGCTATTTATGATCACTAGGAACTGGATTTCTAACTCCCACCTCTATGAAGGCTGATCATCGTACCAGAGAATCAATTTCTGTAGTGCAAAAATAATACTGTTACTTGTTATCAAGAAGGTTTTAGACTGGGCAGTAACCATTGTTCATAGCAGACAGTGCAACCTTTTAGCAGAAAATCAGAAAACTAATAGAAATAGGCTTGTAATAGCTCACCTATAAAAAGTATTTCCCAGTTCCTGGCTTCAGAAGGCTTTGGGGGTTAACAAGAGAGTTTGTGCTTTACTTTGCAAAATCAGTACCCTGGTGTGTTGAGCACACACAGTAAGACAAAGTTCTTCTACTTACAAAGTTAACAACATAGTTCAGAAAACATCTTATTGTCCCATTTCAGAGCAAGGAAATCAAGGCCATTGTCTGAAAACTGCAGCAGAAGCAGGAAGTAAATCCACATCTCCTAAATGTGCACAAATTATCTTTCTGTTGCATGAAGTCAGTGATGGAAAGACAGGGAAAATCTGTGAAGACTGCAATTATTTAGGCAACTAGGGTAGTATGGAGTATAATGAGCAGATGCCCTGTAAGTAATCTTAGCATTCAAGCCAAAGTCTGCCTAATCCATCAGCGTCCCCGAAACCCCACAAATGGTTCCTTGGATCAGAGTTGAAGCCTGTTGCTTACAGCCTGAAATGTTCAGCGCTCCTGCGCTGACAGTGAACTGAATTCTTAAACCTCTGTGGCATTTCCCCTATACAGAGAATCCCTTCAGATATTTAGGTGCTTAAAGGAGCAACAGGCTGTGTCTGATCCTGACCAGCAGCGAATCCCTGATTTGTCCACCATTAGTGCATCATGCCCTGGTTCACACAGAAGCATAGATGTCAAATGTGCTCCATTTGGGGCTGGGACTTAAGAGTTTGAAGCAACAAGCCACATGAATGTTGGGAAGGTTCAGGGAACTGAAGTGAATGTCCCAGCCACCCAGTGTGCAGGTAGAGGGGCCACAGCACCAGCTGCCCTGATCCACTGCTCCACTCCCGTTGTCCCAAACAACCCCTCTAATGTGGACATGACTGTAGACACACACAGGCTGTAAAAATGCATACACCAGTGAGGGATGAAAGACAAGCTCTTGTGAATCTTGGTGTGTTTGAACAATTTATTAAGATTTTGTCTGCACATCCAAACTCCCAAATGCTTTCAAATTCTGCCCCTCAAAGTAGAGTGCTGTTCGACCAGTCTTTAGGTAGCTGGGATTCCTACTCAACCAAAGGTCAGTCAAGTCACTGCCCCGATCTACTTCTCCCCTTCTTACTCCACAGTCCCAATTCACTAAGGATTTCTGATATCTCCTGAACTCTTGATCTGTCTTATGAATAATGACAGATAAGCAGATAACATTACCAGGCTGCCCTACATCCATCTCCAGAATCTGATGAACTTTTGCTTTGTCAGTAAAAATACTTAATGGAAAAAAAGCCTTTTGTCCCCGAGGAAGTCTTAATCTATTAACCTCTTTTTACTAAAAAAATGCACCTCTAACCTCAAATGGGAGGGCTTATCATATAAAGTTTACAAGACAAATGAGTCATTATTTAAGAAGTTAGTTAACAGCATTGCACACAACTGACTAGAAATGTCAATTACTAGGGAGAAGGGGCAGAGGACACTTTATGAAATTGCAACCGTTGCTCAGGGGCACTTATGTTTGAGTCCTTCTGACATCTACAACACTCTAATTGAACTGCCTGGGCATAGAGGAATTGCTTCTTGCTACTGCAAAATAGCTAGCAGAATTACAAAAATGGCGTATCAGAAAAATGTAGTGTATTTTCAAGCTTTTGAAATGTCACACTCCTCGGCACCAATTTATCTGAGTTACATTGCAACATTACAAATAGCCAGCAAGTCTTACAGGGCTATTTTTCACAATAAAAATACTTTCCTAACTGCTATTTTAGTTCAGTAATGATTGTATAGATCTGTTTATTATGCATTTATATTTTCCCCTAAATAATACCTTACTGTTGGCAACATACTGAAACAGAGGAAAGTGTGTAATATTAATGGAGCCAACCACTTGCTTCAGTGTAAAAATATTTTTGACTTCAGGGGAAAAAAGAGACAGAATAAAAAGAAAAAACTCATAAGAAATCCATAAAGAAAACAAAGAAATCCTTCAGCTATTTTTCTAATTTAATATTGCTTCCACTTCTATCTGTTGTCTTCAGGATAATGACCATTATGATCATAGTGAAAAGATTACATTGATTGCAGAGTGCCAGGGAAGCTATATTAAAGGTCAATAAGGAAAAGTGGTATATCTCTCTGTTGGAGCTACGATTCAGCCTCTTGAGAGCACTTCTTAAGATATTTCCATTGTTTTCTGTCGCATGTAGAAGCACAGATAAGCTAGCACTTTTAGAAAAGCACAGCCAAAACCACAGGGAATCCAGCTTCTAAATGCTTTAATGCACCTGTGTTGTACAAGTTATACGGCACCAAAGAAACCATTAGGCATGGAAGTCCCAGTTCTTGGTGACTTCCTTCATTAGCCCTAAGGTAGCTGCTCTCGCTGATGCATGTCCTGCTTACCTGCCTGTAAGGGCTGAACTTGGAGCTCAAATTAATATGCTTTACTGCTAGAGCAAAAATGTGATGCTAGATAGCTGACTAATCCTCAGATCTCTGTGGCTTATGCATCTCTTGGAGGAAAGCAGCAGCATGTCTCACCAAATTCACTTATCTGATATGTTCCCTATGCTACCAGAGATTTCAACAGTGAGTTAATCCCAAAAAAGAATTATATTGAACTATTTACACCTATGTACCTAAAGTACCATTTCCTCTTGCATCTGTCCTGGGGTTATCGAGTAACAATTATTAACAGTAAATTAACGTGCAATTGGCAAGAGCTAACTAATTATTTTAATAAACTGTCTGCATACCCCTCTTACCACTGAGAAAACTGCAACTCTGGAAGGTCAGGACTTGATTTCACTGGAACCTCTATGGTTCCAACGTCACACATGTGCACACCTCACACAGGTACTTTCCTGATGTCAGGACTTACAGAGGGAGTTCTCTGATTCTAATACACTGGAAAGAGCACATCTATCTACAAATGGGTTTAAAGTTATATATTTTCCTTGGTACTCACTGAAACAAGAAGGGAATTCCTATTTCTTGCTTAGAGTAGTCGCAACCCAATCAAGAAAAGGGATAGATTTAGTTTATTATTTTCCTCAGACAGAATGGAGCTTGCTTTCATCCCTGCTTAGCTCAGCATAACCGTCTATCTGAGATGCCTGTGGTATAAGGACAGTAATCCCATGCACCTTCTACAGTCCCTAGAAAAAATTCTGCTTCTCCAGATGGTTGCTTCGTCTGTTTCTGATCTGAATCCTATCTGCAGAATCCTATCTGATCTGAATCCTATCTGCATCTCTTCATCATGAGAAAGAACTTCAAGAAAGCACCAAGTTAAACTCCACTTAAAATTAGAGGGTATGAATACCTTCCCACTAAGTCTACAAGCCAAATTTCTCTTACAAAGGGAGGTTTGGGAAATCTCTTCATTATGTTTCTAAGTGCCAGTAACTTTCTAAGAGAAGTTGTTAACGGAACAGCTCCACCACTTGAAAAAATGGTTGTTTTTCAAAGAAGTAATTGCCAGCAGCTTGCTTGGAAGTGAGAGCAATGGAAACTAGTCAGTGTGTTTCATATAATAGCAAAAGGAAATGTTTTAGGACTCCTTAGCTTCCCCCTTGGATGTTATGCAGAGGTAAGCAGAGAGTAAAGATAAGTATTTTTTACACTGTAATAAAAAAAGTTTAAGTACTAATAAGTATTGTTCATTCTGTTGGCAGGATTTTCATGCTGCACCCTTTGTCTTCGATTTTTAGAAGCATGGTATTACAACCTGGAAAAAACAACATTTATACTTTATATAGACATAGAGCAATTCCATGCATATAGTCTACTCATATGCCTTAGCACAGGCTAGTCCTGGGTGCACGTGTCTATAAACCGGACTCTTTAAAATAAACTCTGGGAAGCTTACAGATTAATTAGCAAATAAAACACATGGGAAGTCCACAGTTTGTACATGAATAACATTCTCATAATAGTTTAATTTTATTTGTGCTTTTATACTGTATTTTAGGAATGCTTTGAAGAATCACAGTTGTTGCAGTGGGGAAACAGTGGGCTCAAGAGGAATCTTGGGATAAGCAAAAGCAGCCTAGAAAACACAAAACCAGAGTACTGGCTATTTGGAAGGGGTACATGCATGTGACTTCTACCACATACAGAGGAGCTACTGGAAGTTATTTTTCTTCTAACATATCTTCCTAAACTAACTTCTGTATATTTCTGAATTCCCCTTCCTCTTTTGCAAAGGGGGAATATCTCTCTGTAGCACAACAGGAACCAGCTAAAGTCAGGATTAGGTGGGGAACACGCAGAGAAACACTGACCTGCAGGATTGTCTCATGGCTTTGAGCTTCAGAGCAGAAAGTTTAGATTATTCAGAAGGTTGGTATTCAGCAGACACCAGTCTATTCACACTTGGGAAGCTAACACCTGGGACATTCCACAGCTCTTGTTTTCAGTGTCATCTCATCTGTAGGGACAAAGGCTCTTCCTTCTTAAGTGATCACCTGACCCACAGGAAGAGCTGTTTGTACAACTATGTGCTACTGAAGAAGCCTAAAAAGAAATTGCTTACAGTTTTCTTGCCCTTTTACCTACTAGCATTGAGGATCAGTAAATGTCTATGAGCACCAGTATGACAATGTTAACAGAACTGATGCTTAATACCCAATGATTTTATCTCTGATCATAGAAGACAGGTAAAAACTTCCTATCCTAGACCAAGACCTCAGCCTACAACAATAGATTCCTAAAGAAGGATACACAACATAATGGTGCCTTGAAAAAATCTTTCTTTGTGATAAACACACCAAGTTTTAACAGTCCAACTGCCTGTGCCGGTTAAATCAGTGCCAACCGAACATCTAACCCACCTTCTGCAAAGCATTCTTACAAGTATGAATGTTACAGAATATTAGAGGCTTCCTTTGGTTCTTTTTTATTTTCAACACAGATTTGAGCTTCTGTATTTTCATGCAACTCACAAAATCTAGAAGATGAGCTCAGCAACTAAGTCATGATAGAGACTGTAGACTTTACCTATCATTTGATGGGAAAGATATTGTTATTTGTTTTCTTAAACAGTGCATAATTAAAAGTCAATATGCAAGAACACAATAGAATCTGTGTATCTAGTCGATTTTTTGTCAATGACAATGTTCTAATTTATAGGAAATCAGTGATAAAATGTTTGTTTTCAACTTCATCTGCAAAATGATTTGTTTATTATGAAAATAAATCCATATGACTTTAGGTCAGCAGATAAACATCCATAGGCAAAGTTCATGGGAAGGAGATCCAGCTTAGGCACTGAACTGAGAAGTGCTATTCAGGGAAGACAAATTATAGTTTACTTCTTCAGGTCTCTAGCACATTGTGCAGAAATGAGTTTAGCTCCTTTGAGAATATCTGTCATACCCAAGCAGGGAAGAATACCTTAATAGACTGTGCCCATTTCATATTGCATACAAGATAGATGTCTCCAGAGGGGGGAGAGGAGTCTTATGTTTAAAAGTTTCTGAGCACAAGCTTGTTACAAAAGTTGGCAATCAATTATAGAAACTAATCCACTCAATGAATTACTGGTGTTTGTTAGTGAAGCACCACTGGCGCGAAATAATTTCATTAAGTATAACAATACACATGCTACACCCCGCCCTAGTCTTCATTTGCTCTAGCATGTATAGCAGCCAGTTTTTAAAGTCTGACATGAGTCAATGAATGGCAACTACCCAAATCAAAGGAAACAAAACCACTAATCCTAAGGATTTTACTTCCAAAGGAATTTACAAGGAAATAGTACCTATTAGTCGCAGCTCTTAACAGGAGCATGTACAAGAATAACAAAGGGAATCCACATACTGAAATGGGATACTTCCAAATAGTTCTTTTAAATGCCTGAAAACATTTCCAAAAGGATTTGTTTACGCTGAGAAAAGCAATCCTTTTCCCATTGTTGCTCAAGGTGACAGGCAGGGTACGCGCTCCCAGAAAGAGGGGACGAAGCCAGACTCAGCCAGCTCTTGTGTGGATTGGAAACAAGCTAAAAAGCCAAGTCGGATTCAGAGAGCTCAGTCTGAGACCTTGATCTGAGCCTTCCCACTGCCTGGGTCATTCTGAAATCAGGCTCCTTGCTCTCAACCTCTCCTGAGCTTGTCTTGGCTGAATGAAATATCTTTTTGCGTTGTTCTTCTGAGCAGAAATGAGGGGTGATTTGACATGCAAACAGCACAGCTCTGCAGCAGCAGGCACATGAAAGATAAGAGTCATACTGCTGTAAAGTAAGCACCAGAATTTATTCTCATTTTGAGCAAGGACATAGCTACTGAGTGTGCAGTGCTCCAGCACTGGGCTCATGGACCAGATCTGCTGGGAAGGGGCTACAGAGGTGGGAGAAATCATAGGGATTGAGTAGGCAGATGGACCCCCTTCAGTTCCATGATTCCTTCCATATTCCTCTTTTCTAGGCTATGGGACAGACATGCTGATACTACAACAGTGATAACCTGCCCCAGTAATACCTAGAGCCTGAAGCACTTTCTATAGACCTGCCTCAGCTGTCCCTAAGTGACACAACAAAATGCAAGTGCTGGCAGAGCATTCAGGACAGGGGGTGTTTAAATTCTGTATCACAAACATCCAAAACCTACTGTAAAAGAAAACCAGTTTCCCTCTATGACCATAGGTGGGCAGAATCCATTTCAGAAACAAGTTGAATCTACACATACCTGAGCTTTCAAAACCTGCTGCCTGGGGCTGAGGCATAGGGGGGAGAGAGAGTGAAAGTTAAAAGAGCTGCCTGATTACCTACATGTAGAGCAGTGGCAAAGCATTGGCCTCAACATCTGTCCCCTGCTTTTTAGCCTTTTGTATACCCTACAGAAATTTACCCTGAGTTGCACTAAATTGCTCAAATCCTCCCCCTTCCCACCTCGTCCCACCCTCCCACACACCCCCTCCCCACTGGCTGCAGCTACACAATCCCTTGCAAAGACTTTGAAAATCTTCCAGTCATAATAAAAGAGGAAGCAAATTATTGCTTCCCCAGCACATGAGCAGAGGAAGCATGCTGGCTTGCTCTGTGGGCAGTGCATATCTGTACCCTCATTAAACTTACAGTAGAATTTTCACCCTGCTGAAGTCATTAGGAGTTTGGCACTGGATTTCTTCCTCTGCAAATGACTGTGTTACACCCTTTGAAAGCACTGGCTGATATCTCAGCATCCCCAGACTAGCAGAACTGGGAATTTCTAGTTTGGAGGAGATTATCTCACAGATGGATTAAGAGGTTTTAGTAAACCCCCTCAAATACTTCAGCTAGTTTGGCTTTGCAAAGTATGCTCCCTATTACGTGAACAAATCCCCCTTCCACATACACAGTGACCGCCTGTAGCCTATTGCCCACAAAGTGCCTTCACAAGACTTCCAAAAGCTCAGAGATAAATCACCCACCACCCCTGCATCAGCAGGGAGCCCACTGCTCTGTTGTCAGATGCTGGCTTTGGACACATGTCCCAGCCAAGGCTACACGAGCCCCCTTGCACCAGCCCCTCTCTGCAGCCCACAGTGTCTGTGATAGCCCTGGGAGAAAGTCTGTCAGAACATCTTGATCTATAGACATTGTTATTAGTTTCCCATTGTATAAAGCTGTCCAACATTTGGGGAAAAAGTCTTTGAAAGAATTTTTTTACTCTCTGAATTCCTGTCTTAAAGGTCCCCAGCCCTGTAAAACTGACCATTTTATCCCATGTCTTTTGGAGGCATTTTAAACACTGGGAAACATGGTGAATTTTTATGGAACATTCTTCTCATGTGCAAGCACTCTACTACTTAAAAGAAAACATATTTCTCAAATGTGTGCAGTGTGCAGAAGTGATTTGGCATCTTTATGTTAATATTAACTAATTTTATGGTGTTACCTTCTGGCTGCTGCTCATGACAATTTAGCATTTGCAGTTACAGCCCATTATAAAAGGGAAGGGCTGCAAGAGGGTGTTAACAGCCTATTTAGGATATAAAGCATTGTGCAGTACACAGATTTAAATTCAGGTGCAGTATAAGGTCAGCTTTGAATTGTATGTATAATATGTTTGCCAGGCACCCCATGTGTAAAACTGACAGCTCTAACCTAGTTGCCACAGGCTGTTTTATACAGTTGGGAATATTATGTCTCTTTGACTTCGGTGATGTACACTTGAAAAGAAAATTGTTTCATTTTGAGGAAACTTGGAAAGCCAGAGCCTACTGCAGTAATGAAATACAACATAAACTTTCTAGTTAAAAAGGCTATTTGGAATTAATTAACATCAGCTCATGCCACAATTACATGCAACACATACTCGTTAATAATAATAATAAAAGAATAATGAAGCTCACATAATCCGTTTTTCTTTTTGTGTAAATTTGACACATGTAAAGTCTGGCTTTGCTCTGCTACATTGGAAACGTGAGCTGAATGCTTGGAGCACTTCAGATTCCAGTGAGTGCTTGGTGCATGGCTCCCAGAGCCGTGCAGAGAGTCAGCAGTGCTCACACACCTCTGCCTCCCACAGTCCTTGGACCTTGTGTTTTCTGCACCACCCTGCTGTACACGCTGCACCAGGAGTAGGGGGTGAATTTCCCACTTCCAACTTTAAGACACAAGTTGGTTTTCCCCCCTAGACCACCTCCCTTGGCATGGAGATGCCAAGCTGACTTGGTAATAAGGACATTTGGCCCCTGTCTTACATTTAGTCTGCTCTAACGCGGGCAGAGTAATCCATTCATTGAGTGAAACACAAGCAGGCTCTGGCAGAGGCAAAGCTTTAGTGCAAATCACTGAAATTTGAGTTCCAGAGCACTTCTCTCCCATAGCAATCCCCTTTCAAAAAGAAAAGAATAGTGGAAAGAGAAAGGGCAGCTCAGAAGGAGCATGTTGATGAAGAAATTGAGGCTCACAATAGTACTGTAGCTCGTCAAAGTCATGTAATGGATCTGGGACTGTTTCCCAATCTACCACCTCACTGGAAAGCCCACTCTCATAACACACGCAAGCACCAAACTGAAATAGAGGAGGGAATGTTGTACAACAAATGCAGAAATGAAGAAGGTGTAGGCTCTGAAAATGTGAGGAGTGACCAGTATTAGGATGTCGTCTCTTCATTATGCCCTGCAGCTTTTTTCCAGAGACAAACAGTGCTGTTTCCAATCATTTCTCCTTCACTTTCTCAGAAGAAATGGATGATGATTTATCAGGCCATTGCACACTGATAGAAAACATCCTGCTCTTCACAGAGAAGTCTGAAGATACCAAAGTTTTCTATGAGTACTCTTGGGAGCTGTATTCTCAACTGATGAAAAACAACTCTAAGTAATGTCCAAAGGAAACATGCCAATTTACATCACCTGTGGATTTTGCAGCTTTACTTCTTATATAAGTGTTCTCAATATCTCTTAGTCACCTCCCTAAAAGGCACAATTTAGATTGAATATTTATCATCCTTCTATATTTCTTATCTTCACTTTAAATTGGAAAAGAAAATAACAAGCTGTCTGCAGAGTAATCAATGGCTATAGTAAACATTACTTTAGCATACAATGCAGTACTTATCTCTGTTCTCTTTAATTAAATCTGTGGTGTATGCTGTCATCTGTCTATGCAGAATAAGTGCTCTTCTCACCCACTAGAAACTTAACTCCACAAATTAACTCTTTGGGTTTAGAATAAATTAGGGAAGAGGTTAACTCAGCCTGATTTTCCTCAGGCAGTTTTCTTGTTTTCCACATTACTGCAGGTGAGTTTTGTCCCTCAGCACCTCTGATAAGCAGAATCTGCATTACTGCTCTGAACCAGCAAACTTCAGTCCCCAGTTGTAATGATGGAAAAAATATTATACTATGTAAGAAAAGGCATGTTTATGGGCCTTACTTATCTTCTAATGATAATGAATGTTCCAAATCTAATGTTTAACTGAATACATGGATATTTAAGTTGGGAGGGTCATATGCAGGCACCATGTAACACTAGTCAAGGGCAAAAGTATGAAGATGTCCATGATAAAGACATGAGACTCATGATTACAAACATTTAGATGATGGATGTAAACTGCTAATATGTACAGACATATAAAACAAGTATTGGTGTTAAAGTTATAGGTCATTTATTCAGTTGGTCAAAATCACTGAAGGGCCCTTCTGTATCAGAGAAAATGGTCAGGTTTATGTCAGCAACGTGTCTTGTCCTACGGTCTGAAGAGCAATTCTCCAGGAAAAATATAGCCAAAGGCAAGTTTTCCTACCACTGAGAAAGCATCTGGAAAGGAATTTTAACCAAAGCTCCCAACTATTAAACACAGGCAATGCTTAGAAGTGGGATGCCCAGAGAGCAGGACATAACAACTCTCTTCAGCAAAGTCATTCTGCTCCTGTTCAGAGCATCCCAAATAGTGCAACACTGTGCTCAGCTACACAGGCCAGATGCTGCACTGAAATCAGTGTCCATGAATGATGCCTCCAGCTATTATTCATATAGGTTTAGGACCCCATTCTGCCCCAGATATGTGCAGAGCTTGGCTCAATATTATACTTGAAGCGCAGTTTGTTTCTGAGCTCATGGCTTCCAAATGTTTTCCTAGACCCTGACTGGACTAGAATCCAAATCTGGATTATTATAAGCAGTAACAACACATAACTGGTTGCAAAATATTGCCTGAACCTTTGGCAATACACTTTGCAGATATGATTTTTGCCTTTTGTGTAGCACTTAGAACAGTCCAGTCATTCTACAGAGTTAGTGCATATTGTTAGTACAGAGATATGGGAAACACTGCATCGTTTTACAGTTCTGTGGTGGGGCCCATGGGCACTGATCTAATTTCACTGCATCCCACCAAGGCATCTGTAATATTACAGCACAACCTACAACTGAGCTGGAGTTACCACAGCCACCACATTACAGGTACAACCCCTGTCATTTCAATTCTTTACGCTTTTTTCACCAGCAAGATCTCATCTCCCCAGTCTAATAGTGTCAGCTAATAACCAGTAACAGTCTCAACAATGAAAATCTAATGAAAGTAAAGGGAAAAAATTGAAATGATGAAACAGAAGTTCACATTCCTGATTTAACCCCAAGTTAAGGGAGTGGGACAAGAAGGGTATAAATTTCCTTTTTTCTAAAGTAAAATAAAGAAGTCATACTGTTCAACACTCACAGTGATGTTGCCTAAAAATTATATTAGTATGACCCAAAATTTTAGAACCAAAGAGTAAAAATCTCTTTGGTTCAACTGGGCACAGCTCAACTGAATTGACATTTGGATGTGCATTTTTGGTTTTACATGAAAATAATACTTACCATAGAAAGCAGCAATTTTAATTAAATAAATTAATTTCAGTGAACCATCAGAAATACAGGTTTTGATAAGAAATTTTCAGCTTACTTCAACAGAAATGGACTATGGTATCCTTGAGAATTAGCCCAAATGTGTTTGCTGGGATATTACAAAAATGAACAGCAAAGCCACACAGCACACCAGGAGTCTCTATACATCTATTTTCCATATAAAATTCTACCAGTACTTTCATTTGTTCAAACCCATCATCGAGTCTTGGAGTAGTGCCCATGAGAAAAAAAATACCACAGTTGATGAGCACACTGGACAATACAGTGAAACCTCATTGGAAAGGTTTTGTATATTGAAGATCTCTTTCATTAAGCATCTCTCTGACCTGTCTTCTCTTTTTCTCCCCTTACTAAGAAATTTTAAAAGAAAAAGCTAAACCCATGGAAACCACACAGACAAAGGAGCTTGCAGAAGGCAGTGCCACCTGTGCATATCCAATTGCATTCCGAGCAATCTGCTTGGCCAGTATTGGAATGAAGCAGGGAATACAACCCTATACTATCTTTTCTTCAAGGACCTCAATGTGCTATTGAAGCATAAATTAATTAAAACTCATAACACCTGGAAGAGGCAGGTAAAAGACCTGGGACTACTTTACCTGTCCTAGAGCAGGAGTCACAGCAGCTGTTTAACTGTAGATTGCAACAGTATGCATCTGTAGAGGGAAGAGAAGGGAAAGAATTAATATGCTCAACAAAATATTGAAGGGAATTTAATTCAAACTGATCTTTTATTCTTGCAAAAATGGCCCCAAAACCTCTATTATTCATAGGTACTTAGGGCCTCTATTTTATCTCCCATCAGCTCCTCCAGATGACTACACCAAGGAGGCAATAGCTTCTGCACCAGCTCACAGTCAGGAACTGCTGATTCTAAAATCAATTATGCATTCACTTGAAAGTGTGTGTACTGCACCTGATTATTTTTTTCACTTATCTTTTCCTGTAAGTTGCAAAACAGATTCTAATCTCAGCTGTGGCACCTGTTTTCAGTGCAAGAACTGGCTTTGCACAATGGAAATGGTGATTAGTATCTGCCTGTTCAGACTATCTCTTGGTTACTGTCCAAATAACCCTTACACAGATTTACTTCAGTAGTTAAGATTTTACAATAAACCAGAAAAAATGTAAACAAAATTAGGCTTCTTTATAAAGATTTAGACTATCCTTACAGTAATCATTCCTTGCTATACGAGATGGGAAACTATGATCCTTTTCTTAAGAAACATATTTAATTGTAAACTGTACTGCGTACATAAACTTATGTTCTCCAGCTGCCAAAATTATTTACCAATGATGCTAAATAATATTCCTTGTCACCTTTACTTAGTAGATTAAACTAATAAATTTGTTGATGAAATATTGCATAATGGTAAAGGAAATATGTTTATTTTTCTAATAACTTCCATGTTTTTTAATCAGTTCAATGTGAATTCAATACGTCCAGTCTTCTCTTGGTACCGCTTCCCTTATTGAAATCAATTCTTCAAAAGGGAAGGCAATTAAAAAAAAAAAAAGAGAATGTAAATGTCTGAGTCACAATCAATGAAAATAATCCCACAGTCCACTCCCATTTCTGGGAAATAAACTGACTGGGAGCTCTGCCTTCACACTTGTGCAAAGGTAATAGTTCTCTCCCAAACAAAGCACTGAGAAGTGATGCATCTTTGCTACCCACGTGGGTGATTCAGAGTCTGACCAGTTATTGAGTCTATCTCTTCACTATGAATTCTAGGACTTCTGTTTTGTGATTTAATCCTGTGTCATACAATATACAGAAAACATAACCAGCTTCCACAGTTCCCTGTTGTTGGAAAACACAGTCAGCTGTTAGCAATTTGGTATGATGATGATGCACTACAATTTTCAGTGACCAAACAGCAACAGACCCACTCGGCCAATGCAGGACTCGGTGCAATGGCTGCTGAATCAGGAGTGACGAGAGAAGCAGCGCTGCCAAACTTCGTGCCCGTCCAGTTACAACCCCTTTATTTTTATTATAGTATGATTTACATATAACCACAACTATTATTATAAAGATAATCCCACACCATGGCAAAGAAAATAAAATGGAATTTCTCTGTGGGGTGGTATCAAACCCTGTGACTGATGCTTTAAACATGCAATGGTAATAAATTTTCTGGGACAACATGACTGTTTAGATTGCCAGAGGGCTACTCTTGGGGGGGTCTTGACCTCGTTCATGTAGATAGCCAGTTTTATACTCTAACACTTAATTCAAGACCTGAGAATGATAAATTTTATTCAATCTATGAGCCAAATATTATTTTACACAATTTCAGGTTCAGGATCTTGTCCTTTTCATTCAGGATTGTGTCATTTGGAAATATCTTGTTTGATGGTTTATTTTTAAACCTCCTCAAAAGGAAAATAATTGTATGCACAGGAATTTAAAAAGCAAGGGTTATCTAAAGAAAGTGGTTTAGCTCATGATAAACTGTTCTGTCAACACTTTAGCTGAACTTCATAATTCTTCATTCCTGTGAAAAATATAATATTCCAGATCTCTCTCTGACAGGACTTTTAAAATTTTTTTATATTTTATGAGCAGAGCAAGGTTAACACTGTCTTTTCTATTGAAGAAATCTGCCTTCTTATGCTCTTCTCAGCTCCTGGATCTCAAGCAGCATTTGGTAGTTTCCATCATCAATTTGCCCTGTGCTATTTCCACCAGGGAAGGACACTAGCTCTTCCTTACACTGAAGAAACTGTGTTTATTCTTTACAATAATTAAGAAAAACAAAAGTATCAAATGGATTAGATGTATCATGGCATTCATGGTTTAGATATGATTGTCAGAGGAGTAATGTGAGTAGGATCTGCATGGCCCTGGTGCTGTAGGATACTAAACATAAGCCAGTGTGCTCCTGTCTGCTTATTTTGCTAATCAAGGACGGGGCATAGCAGAATAGCATTGATTCTCCTTTGACTCTTCCTTCCTCCCCTGTTGTCTCAGCCTGTTCCATATCATCCAGAAAATGTAGCTCCAGCAGCAGAAACTTCACAGGTGTCAGATCCAAAGCAAGAGATAACAGAATTAGCTGCATCAACTTTACACAGATGAAGATTCCCTTCAGCACAAGGTGTATTCTCCAGGTGTCAATCTGGCCAGTTAAGTTCATTTTGTACTGACTGAACTTAATGGACTGTAAAATCTATTTCACTATAGGCAATTCTTATTCAAACCTAGAAGGTAAAACTAATTTCTTCTCCCTTTTTGAAGCCAAAATCAAAAGTCCCATGAGTTTCCTTGCAAACTGCCCACACTCTTGGATGCTTCTTTCCCAGTGTGATGCTGTCTTCTCCACTGAAGAGAATGATAGATAAACAATTTCTGAAGATAGTATAAAAGTATTATAAAGAAAACCACTCCTGCTTCCTCTCCAATATACCATTACAATTGGGAAAGGGCATTTATGGAATTTCTTCTTCCTTCATGGAGTCCTGAATTGGTGTTCTCTTCTTGTTCTCTTCAAATCTATTGGCAAGTGAAGAGTCAGCCATGCTGGTATGTTCATCTATGATTTGCTATTGAAAGCACCTGATCCCCAGAATAAAACCCCTGGATCGAACAAGCTTAGCTGAAGTGATTTGGCTGGGGAACAAGCCATCTTCCTTGGGAAAGATTTCTCATCATAATAGGAAAAAGTGAAGAAAAACTCGATCCCCAGCAGTAGTCACTATGAGAAAAGAGCAAAAAACACCTGAAGATAGGAAAAAACTTCCATGTGATGAATGCCCAGAAGCATTCAGCTGCTGTGGTGTTCAGGTGGTGTTTTCAGTCCCCTTTGGCAGGCAGGCTACAAGCTTTGTGAAACACAAGCACAAGGGCTACGCCGGGCTCATGTGATTAGCAATGCTACTTGCCTGAAATGCTGAAATATCACCTCTCAGTGCCCACGAAAGAGTTTGTCTTCAGAATCCCTGCCTACTGATTAGCCTTCTGGTGTTTTTATGTGTTACAGACATTTTTTACATTTGTACCATCAGAAAGTTCTGGCTGTGCTCACAGCCTTCACTTGAAGCACCTTCACCACTGAGAGATTTTCTGAGAAATGGCAACCCCTCCCCTCATCCGGAATTGTGATTTTTGAATGGAGTGCAATTAGATGATTTCAGCTGAATGGGTGTCTTTTAGAGTTAGACTCTTACATCTTTTACAATGGGTTCTTAATTTCTTTTTGTGATAGCAAAAGCCTGAGTCTATTTATTCAATTACCATGTGTTTGAGCCTACAGGCTTTGCATGCTTCTGCCTAGCTAAAATAACTCGCTCCACTGCTGAAATCTAATTGAAAGAGTTCTGTGCAGTCCCATTATGAATTATTCTGTGTTATGCTAGGAAGGCTAGAGGTTGTGAAACTAGTTATATCAGCAAAGCTGGCATCTGATTTCATTAGCTTACATTGTAATTGCCTTACATATGATGGGCCTGATACTACCACTGCTGCTCAGAGCAAATTGCCACTGTCTTTGTTTCAGAGCTGTCAGTTCCACTTTGGGAGCTTATGACTCTGTGATCCTGCACTTTATACTACAATGAGGGTCTGGCTGCCAAAAATATCCCAAGCAGTCAGGGCAGGACTAGAAATATGGAGATGCCACATGCCTGTCTTATAGGAAATGACTTCTACTAGTCTAGTCAACTTTAGTATTAGCCCAGTCCATTTCTCACTGCTCTTAATCATAACAGTCCTTTCATTTCTTTAGAAGGGCTTCTTTGAAGGGAAACTACCCAGGGCATGCAGGCATGGCTAGAATGAGGAGAGGCTGGTTTGCCCAGGAGAAACAGTGTCGCTATAAGATCTACCTGCAGTGCAGGTAAAGAGGACTAATAGGTCTCCATAACCACATAGTGCCAGATAACAATGGTAGTTCTGAAGGCAGAACACACGGCTCAGAGTTGCTACACAAGCAGTGACAAGGAACGTGTGTTTCTAACGTCATTATCTTCTAGAAACCTTGGTCAATGTGGAGTTTTTCAGTAGAATTTGGGGAATTGATAAGGCCAGCATTAACATCTCTTTCCCCTAGCTTTTGTTTGGGGTATTGATATTAATCACTGTAGTACTCAAATAGTTGATCAACAAGTTTCATCTCTCCTCCAGTGGACAAAAAAAAAATGAAATGGAAATAGGATCCTCTGTCTCTGCCATTCACAAAAAGAAGGATGCCCTATTCCAGTTATTAAGCTTCACCCAGATTTATGACATGTGTTTGCCATGCAAAATGAAGACATTATCCACAAAGATTCTGTGATTTATTACCTGGAGAGGTGATGCATCACTGAAGAAAAGGAAACTGTGACGGAATAATAAAAGACAGAGATAAGCACAGGCAGCAGCACAGTGGCATTCCTTTGCCTACAGGAATTACGCTTCCTAATCCATGCACCTCTTTTAGCTCAAGGAAAGGAACTGGAATTCACAAGGATTTCTGCAGGCAACCTCACACTACAGCTGGAAGGCACATACTTCTATCAATTTCTTATCATCGCTCTCCAGTTCAGTGTAATATTTGCAACTGTCTTTTCCTCCTTTTAAATTCCCTCTGCCTCTGCAGCAACTATATAATGAAAAATAATATATCCACCATTTCTGGAAAAGCTGTGAACTTTATTCCGCCATTTTCTTCCACAGTTAAAGAGATCACAGATTCTTCTGGAGCTTTGGAAAATATGCACTTGGTCTCTTCATGTGCCATTGACTTGAGCTGAAGCTGGCAGAGCTCCTGGGGATCTAGAGCACTAGACCATAACACCACTACTATGAATCACAGTGAGAATCACTATCAAACACCTCCTAACAAATCAAATTCAATCCCCTCAAACACTTGGGATAAGAATAATACAATTGTCCCAAATACATCACATTCTGTATGAGCTTTCCAGCTCCTTTTAAGTCTTTTCTTTGAAAGTATACATGAAAGGACAAAGTTACTGGCACCTTTAGTAGAATGTCACTCAGTTTCCTCTGTCTATTATTGAATGCTTATGAACTATTTGGATGTAGTAAAAATACAATGGTTACCATTAAAAAAAAAAAAAAAAAAAGAAGTACATAATGAATATTTTTTAAAGAAAAGCTATAAAACACTTTGTCATAAACCAGCTGCTTTGCTGCAGAACACAGGGTGCTTATAATACATACTGTATGAAAAGGTTAAATGGATTAAGCATTACAATATTTTAATAAAATATTTGCTGTTGTTTCTATTGTGGAGGTACAAGATACTAATATAGCTATGGCACATTTTACTTGTTGCTATGTATTGTTGGAATACTACTTTAATTTATATTAAGTTTCCAACTCTTCTTGGATTATTCAGGTTTTTTAATGCTTTGCCATGCAGTTTTATGATAGCAAATTCTTCTGGAACACATAGCATAATTGAGCTGCTCAAGCAACCATGATTTCTTATAGAAACACATTCTAATGGCGTATAAATTATTGAGTGATCTTGAGGAAGAAGGTGTAATTACATATACAATACAATATTTCCAATAAAATCTCAGACTAGGCTTGAGAAAATGAATTTTCAAAGCATTTGACAATGAAGTCCAGAATGTGGAAGAATGAACCTGAAAACAATATGAAAATAGAGCTCGACACCAAAAAATAATAATAATCCAGCATGCACATCTGTACAGTTGGCCCATCACTAAAGAAATAAGTGCATGTTCTCAGGTCAGGTGGAAAGTAGCTGCAAATAAACAGGCTGGGGTACATCTAAGAATAGCCACGCAACTCAGTCATAACAGGAATGCTGACAAAAGTACTTCTTTATGACAGTAAGATGTGTCTGTCTTTGCTACCAAGCTCCTTGCAAGGAAAATGGATCAGAAACATTCCCCCCTCGGTGTGGACGAGAGAGTGAGAAATGATGCTGAGCAGTCTATTAAACAGGTCTGTGATGGAGCTGTAAGTCACATCATAAGGTGAAAGGAAACTAAAGCAGAGTCTGTGGCAAACCACAATAACTGGCAGCATTTGTTAGATAAATGGAAGGAAGTGACAATAGACAACAAGCCAGGCTGTCTGGGCAGAGACTTTGTAGCTCTGGACTTACAGGTGACAGAAAAACTTGCCAATATTTTTAAAGGCTTTTTTTCCCATGTCACTGGGGAATGTCAGCAAGTAAAGAGATACTAAAATTTATTTTACGCAAAAGAGGGTTGCTATGAATATTCAGTCATTGTTTTAACTGACTCTTCTGAGGTATTTGCAATTAACCATTTCTATATTGTTTTACTGCACAAAAGGCATTTTGGGCACAGAACTGTGGGAAGCAGTGCTTATGAAGAATATTATTATGAGTGCCAGAAAGACTGTTGGTCTGAGACAACATCATATGACTTTTGCTTGAGTAGTGACATTGGGGTAGCATGTCTAAGATGCAGATTATTCTTCACAAATTCATTGAATCTAAAAATGCTGAAAAGCTTTCATTGAATAAGAACTACGAGGAAAGAAATGATGGCAGTTTGCAGGCACCTCCTGAGCAGAAAATATCAATTAAATACTGTGTTAATTTAGTGCTCACCAAAACCTATCAACTTGGCTCCAAACGAATTAGATATATGTTCTATACAAGTTATAAACTGTATTGAACTAAAAGGTGCAACAATGGTGGAAAGGGTGTACTTTTCCTCGTATTTTTGTGGACTTGACAAATATCATCTATGGCTATTTATTCTAGCTAGGGTAGATCTTGTCTGTTCCTTCTGACATGAAACTCTGTACCTTCCCCTCTTACAGGGAAAAAAAAAAAAAAACCTCTGTGAAATTCAAATCTTGAGCCTAAATCATAAAATTATACCCAGTGAGACAAGTACCAGCAGTGCCCTATCAACTGATGTCAATGGCTGGAAAAGAAGTTGGATGTTTCTCTGACTAAGGACCACATGCCTGATTCCAAAAAGACCTATTGCTGTATAGCAAGGCACTGATGGCAATACTGTCAACTCCACTAACATCAGAATCAAGCAGAATATTGATCTGTGGGATCCAAAAACACTTTGGAGAAAGTTGACCATCTAAATATCAAGCAGAAGAATGCTACAAAAAATGTTCATTGCTTCTTAGTACACCTTGCTATCGAATTTTTCCACATCCCAGAAAATTTTTACTGAGCTCATACAATTTATTGTGGGAGTAATAGAACGAGTGAATAAAATAAAAGTACTCTATCTTCTGTGTTATTCAAATGCAATCAGATTTGCTCAAAGAAAGAGAGCACTGTACCAGTCTCCATCCCCAGTGTTAACATTCAGATCTTCTTCCTAGGTTTGCTTATCTGATCAAAAGCCACTCCATCTGGAGTCTGATATTAATGCATAAATCCCAGAAATGTGTCTAGAAAAGTTCACACTATTCAACTAAAAAAACATTAAACAGAACAAGAAGAGAGGATAAAATACTTTTAGGATAAAATATGATTTCTGTTTCCTTTGGAAAGAGTAACAACAGACCACAATCTCAAGGGAAATTGTGTATTCTCCAACAAACAAACAAAATAGCTGAAAACTTTAGTTATTAGTGATATTTGAATAAAAAGTTTGTTAAAAAATTAAATATTCACAACAACTCTTTTGTTTATTTAGGCCTCAATATTGTAACGATGTTAGACTGCAGCACAGAGATAAACAACCAATGAACTGGAGACCTCTGGACCTAAATATATCAGCTATTTCTGCTTGAGTTTAATGACCAGCCCTGGAGCTAAAAGCGGTAACAGCATATCATATGTGGATTGGGACCTGAGAGAATAAGGAAAAGGTACTGACTGCTGGCCAATAAACACTTAATCATGTCTATCCATCTCTCTTAGGGCTTTATACTGCCGTCCATCACTGTACCATCTGAGTGCCTTCATGTAAAATCAATAGCAATTGTGAAATCCCTGGAGGATGTCACAGAAACTCTAGCACACCTCCTCTTTTGAGGCAAACTGTGTGTTTGCATAGCCATAGAGTCATGCTCGTTGATTTTAATGAACCTATTCACAAGTATTTTGTTAAGGAAGCTTTCCATAATGATACAAATATTAAATTATTCCTTCAAATACTGTTGCTACCAAAGAAAGACCACAATCAGATACTATGACTTTTTTCTTAAAACTTGCAAAAACTAGCTCAAAGTTTTTACGAGTAAACTCATAAAAAACCTAAAACATTTCATCTGACTTCACCAAGTAGTATTAATTTTTTCAGAAGAGCTTTGTCTGATTCTGAATTTATAAATGAAGATGAAATGGATTTCAGCACGAATTTGCCCCAACTACTTAGCAATGTTTCTATGAAATGTTGATATTGAAAGTATTTCTGTTGCACCTATGAAGAAAGACACACATAGCATCTTTGGATACACTATAACTCAGTTTGAAGATTTGATGAACAAATGATTTCATAATTTACCCATCAGCTGCAGCCTTTTCACCATTTACTGTCAAAATAGGGAATAGACAAATCCACAAATACTCTCAAGGGCCACTTCATTTCATAGAGGAAGCAATTTACTGTCTCTCCCATTTACACCCTTTGTCAGTGCTAATCCTGTATCATTGTACCTAAATGATGCTACCATCATCTTCTGACATGCTGATGTCTCCACTCTATTTTTCAGCACACCCAACACACCAGATAAGTTAGGGATAGATGTGCTTACATACTAACACGGACCCGGCTTCATTTACCCCATGCAAGTCTGAGGTTCAGTTATGATAACTTCTAAAAAGATTATATTTAAACACAGTTCTGATTTTCTTCACCGCACAACAAGTGTAACATTATTTCATTTCTCTTATTCTCCAAATTTCAATGATTCCTTAGCAAATCAGTAAAATTGTCCCTCAGGAAAAGAGTGGGCAGATTAATATATCAAAAAGTTTGCACATACATCTCCCTCTCTTTTCAGCTCACTGAGAGATGGCAGCAAAGAGCTCCTTTCCTAAGTTTCAGAGCTGCCACAGTTTCATACAAGTATTTTGTGAACACACGAGCTAGATATCTTTTCAGATGGATCACTGAAAGCTTCATTAGCAACTGCAAGTTTTCTTTGCTATTGCCACATTCAAAGAGCAGATAAATATGATCATTGATCTATTAAAAAAAACCTCATGAGCTGCCTAAGTCTATGTGGTCTGTTAGACTGGAATCAGAGGAGAGGCCAATCTCAGTGGTAGCAGTACCCAAAGTGGTAGCATCATATCAGAGAATCACAGAATGATACGGAGCTGCCTTTGACACTCTGACCTGTAAAACAAGGTACAATGTATGGGTGGGTTGGCCAATGAATCACCCCAGACCTTAGAAAAACAGCCACAAACCCAGCCTCTCTCAAAACAACAAACTCTGAATATTCTCTGTACATACTACCACACACTGGATATTTATACAGGGAACTGCAATTTCAGAGATAACAAAAGAAGAAAAAAAAGCTTGAGCCAAGAAATGGGCTAGAGTATAAGGATCCTCCTCAGCTGTTTGCAGAGAGCTAGTCCTTCTGTTTCCCTCTCTGTTGTCCTGCTGAAGTCATACGTTACTGGGCAAAAAAAAAAAAGAAACCTTGAGGTTGCTTCCACTGCAGTGTCCGCAAAGGCAGATGGGATTTACACGCAGGCTGAGTTTAGACAGCCTATAAAGACTGTAGGTAAGGATGCAAAGAATTTTATCTGAGCATCTGTTGTTCCTGGGGCTGGTCAGTTAAGTTACCCAGCAGATATGAACAATATTCTTGCGTTGCTCACTGAAGCAGAGAGAAGCTTTTTCTTGACATTCATTTCATTCATTAAAATAAATCCTGCTAGGAAGTTATGGGATGGGAATTGAGTTCTTAAATCACACAGACTTAGTTTTGTTAGTTTTATGGTGTATACAATTGTACGGGTATTTCTTCTCTAACCAAATATTTTATAGGTTTGTATTACAGATATTTTCTAGATGCTTGCAAGGTAAACTGGCATGTTACATTTTCATTTCCTAGGCAAACAGGAATGCTGGAAACAGATGGTGGAATCTGTACTGGGTTTGTCTCTTAAAATTGCCACTAACATATAGCAGTATTTTCTCACCTCCTCTTCCTTCCCTTTGGGGAAAATGGTACCTCAAAGGATCCTCCTTTTATGCAATGGTCTCTAGGCCTTCTCTCTTTCGACTCCACATTCCCAAAACAGAGAATTAATCTGCCCCTGGTTTTGTTTCTGCTAGCCACCAAATTTCTTCTTAAAAAGTTTTTAGTAAGTTTTTCTTTACAGTATGTTTCAAAACTGCAGAAGGAACAATAGAAAACAGTAAAAAACATTACAGCATATCCCCTTCTCCCCCACCCTATAATCTCTGTAATTAGAAAGCAATCATATTGCTTTTGTTTTTCTCAGGTTTTCCAGAATAATTCAACTTTCAGCAAAGAACAGATCTGGAAATACTTTTATGTTCTAAACATAGAAATAAAAATGTTCTAATGAAAGTTAAGTTGCACTCTTACCTACAGCATTCCCTACTGTGAAGGTTACTGTTTAAAAAGTCTGTTTATAATGCACCATCTGCTTGGCTTCTTTATACTCACTTTATTCTTTATTGTGTGTCGTAATTAATGAGGCTTTCTGTATTATTACCATAATAGCCGATGTTTTTCTTTATAAATGAGAAGCAATAGCTCCCTGATGAAAATTTCAGCTTACTTCAACGGAGGGGGATTGCCTTAAGATTGTACTGTTGTTTAGGTGTCACTGCAGAGTCTGGGCTGAAGCCTTAGCAATACCACAGACCACTTGCCCTTAGACATCATGAGCATCAAGTTACAGATGAGCTGGATGAAGTTAGGATGGCAACCGTGTCTGTAAAGGAGCTTGTCATACATGATTGCTGTTCTCCTCAGCAGATAACAAAAGGAACGAGACAAAATAAGTTAACATTAAATCTCCCTGCAAGCTTTTACTTCATCTTTTTTTGGTGGCTGTCATGGTTTAGGCTGGGCTGGCTAGTAAACAAACAACACTTCAAAATACATCTTAAAGATTAGGATATGCTGCTAATGCCTTTTTGACTAGAAGAACAGTTTTTGTATGACCTTTCATCCTCTTTTTTTTTTTGTTTAAGTTGCAGATCATGTTATTTTCCTGGGGAACAGCTCAGTATTTTAGATATAGAAAACTAGCACTCTGTAAGAAGAGCACAAATGGCATAATAAACATACATTCTGGTTTGGTTTCACACAGGCGAAGGAGCAAAAGTGACACAAAACATGGCACACCTCCTGGCTTTCAGTTCACCAATAAGCAAGCTGTCCTAAAAGGAAGGGCTTCCCTCTTCGTGGACTTTGACTTTGTCTCTTTTCTTCAACTTTCATCTACAATAAACAGCCTTTATTCTGCAGACCACAGCTGTATATATGAGACTTTTGAACTTGCCATTTAGTCTTAGCTAAAGGCTAGAGATAATCAACTGAGGCTAAAGTGACCTCTGATAGTTGCCTTTAAAACACTTACCAGGCTACCCTCAAAAACACATTTCTCCATCTGCCCATCAAGAAAAATGATTTCTGATGGTCTGTGCTCACTGTTCATTGAGGACTGATTTTCTCATTTGTGTGGAGTTTTATGGAGCTGATTCTCATTCTTTCAGCCTTTCAGGTTATTAAGACAGACCTGTTCAGTCTGACAGCACAGATGCAACAAGGCAGGAAAGGCCTAGATTAACAATTCTATACAATTTGATCTGTGATAGATGCAATTAATCTGTACAGGCTTAATAGTGATCTTTGGAATGTTAGGTGTACTGAAACTTCCTCATAGTTTTGAATAAGCAGGAAGAAACTGGAGGAATTAGGAAGGAAAATTCCTAAAGTCACAAAAAAACAGTAGAAGAAAGACTTTACATAACATTTTAGCATATATTTTAATATAAATCTTCTGTCTCCATTACATATATATGTACCTACACACACACACATATATATTTCTGTGCTTTATTTGGTGTGGGTTGATTAGTATTAGAAAATTCAGTATTTTGAATAGAACTGAACCATGGGCCATAGACACTGTAATAACTATGTAATACAGCAGAGAAAAGAAAGTTTACTCTTGGCATTTATCCCTTCAAACTGTCATTTGTTGGGAATCCTACTCTGAATTCCATCAAGTAAGCCACATGTAGCCTGGAGTAACAAACTGATTCTTTTCAGTATATAGCTTAACATCATTAAAAATACTTTAAAAGTCTAAAGAAGCTAAATCTAAAGTGAATAAAAGAGTGATTTTCTGAGAATACTACACTTCAGATGCATATTACCTTAAACATAAAATCATCACAGGCTTTAAAATGAGCTGTCCATGTAGATTTTCTATTGTTTCCCTGAATTTTTATTACAGCATGCATTTTGAGTCTAAATGACTCTCAAAACAAATCACATACCTCCTTTGGCAGGTTTTTTTTTTTTTTTTCATGAATTGATCTTCATTGGTTTTCTACTTAAGACAAAATTCAACATTTTCTAAAGCACAGACTGATCGTACAAAGATTTTGATTGTAGACTTGTTTGTATGCACTAAAACGCTCCCAACTTTCCTAGAGGAAACCAAAAAAAAGCATCAAACCACATTTATTAAGTATAGACAATATATATAGCAGAAGCTATATCTGATAGTGTTAAATTGAACAGCTAAGATTGCAAATACTGCTTTATTCAATCGGGTGGATACTAGAACTATCAGTTGCTCTGAGAAATTTTATTCCGATTTCCTTTTTGACACAGAATGGAAAAGAGGAATTTTTTAGGCTCTGCTAGATCCAAGCTGGTGGCTAAAGCACTCCCATTTTGATCTAACAAATGCATATTAATTAAAAATATGGTAATTTCTACATACTATTGTAGAATCTATTAAAAAGATAGGCTACAGGGAAGTTTTTTTTTAATTCCTCCCAGCTTTACTAGTAGAAAAAAACCCTTTCTATTATGATTTCCTGAAGCATGAAAAACTTGTAGCATATAGGTGTACACAGATATAAGATTTCAAAGCATGATTATTTGTGTATGTCCATATCCATGAGTTTATAAAATTAGTTGAATGTATATTTTTTATTGCAGATTGTAAAATAAACTTTTTTGAGTTATTCTGCCTACAAGCTAAAAAGACCCATTTACTAAAATGATATGGATCCTTTTACTGAATAAAATGCATCTATGTAGAAAGCAATACTGAGCCTGTACCCTATAGGTACTGTCCCAAGAGGATACAGCCTTTCCTTTTGACAGCCTTCCCATTTTCTCTTTGAATTTCCATAGAATTTGGAAACACCATTCAAACAGCAAATATTAATGCAGTTTATTTACAAACGTACTCTTTTCTGTGTAGGAGACCTGATGCTTGCAAATGTAGTAGGATTTCTGGTCAGCTATTTAGGCTATATGGTCAGGAAAATATTTACAATCCACCGTAGGCATGGTCAGTTCTTATTCATTATATTTTATGTTCTTAACAGGCTCCTAAGGGTTTCCTGCTTGAGATTTGAAGGGACCTCCAGAAACAATCACAGCCTGTTTTTTCTACTCCAGCAACCTACATTTTCACGACACTTTTATTTTTGAACAATTGATACATAAACTGGAAATTGATAGATTAGTTAGCAAAATAGACAACTGACAGCACCCTTTAGCAGAACTACATGCAGGAAGATCGCTATTCACTGATAGTTTCTATTCCAAAGGGAAGAGATTAAAAAATAAATCACCACAACCTTATCTATGTGGCTGAATTTCTAGATATTCTCCTTCTCTTCACAGCTGGTCTCAGAGGTAAGCCCAAACAATGCACCAAAAAATGGAAAAAAAAAATTACAAACGTTGGTCTTTTTCTATAAAAGCACTTTGGGAGAATTCATGCTTGACATTGTCTCACTGCCCTTCAAGGCTTGGTGATGAGAGTGCCCACTAATGAATGACATGAGGTCAGTGCAGAAAAAGTAAAAATGAAATTACTTAATGTCTAAAATACAAAGAGCAAGAAATACTGAAACGCTGTCTGAAGAAAGGGAAGGAGGTATAAACTGGAAGGGAATAAACAGTACAGAGAGGGAGTGAGACTATACATTGTTGAATGGCAAATTGATGCAGTGACCCTGAACAGTCTGGATCGGGTCTGATACCAGCACCAGATTCCTGCAGGGTAGGATTACACACCCATGAGATACATTTTATAAAAAAATGCTATTCTAAGATCTCATTAAGGCATTGAGATCTTTTCAAACCACCAGTTGTGCAGTCTACCTACGATTGTGACTGCAGACAGCACAGCTCCTTTAGCTGTAAATACTCTTGTCACCAACTAAGGCAAAAAATCCTCCTTTATGTTACACACTAGGAAATGTTCAAATATGTGGTCTCGACAACAAAACAGTGAGCGTACACACCAAGTACCATAGTAACTGTTGTTACCCTGCTTTATATTTAGGCAGTTCAGTTTTCTCTAGTGGTGCATTCAGGTTTGGCTTTAAGATTTTTTACACAGTCCTGCACTTCTTTGTTAGGCTGTTCAGAAACATTATGGTTTTCATGAACTTCCGTGATCACTGAACCACTTGCTGGTGTCCAACCAATTGTAATGAAAGTGAAACCTGCATCCAGGCCAAAAGATTTCATCGAAATAGGAAAACACAGCAAGCAATCTACAAAATCCACTGAAAGAGTACCCCATGACCCCAAACTAGGTAGCATAGAAAGCTACTTTTAAATCAATACTTAATTTGGCAGAAAAATCAATTTCCCTCCCTCTGCAATCCATAAAATTCATCAGGAAAAAATTACCCCTCACATATTAACAGCCCTTTCACCCTACAGGTTTAGAAATTAATTACAATAGATAATTTCAAGCCCTGTAACAGGTTGGGACGGCACGCTATCAGGTATTTCACAATCTCTGAATTAAAACATGGATTAGATGTGATGTGACCACATAAAGATTTCCTAATTTCCCTACCCTCCCTTTGGTAAAGACAAACACCATTGTTTTAGTTACAGCTGTCCACAGCCTCATGCAGTATCCTGGTTTCATTCCTGGAAAACCCTCACCTTTTTGCAGATACAGTGCAGGACACAAACAATCCTGCATGAGAAAGCTTGTTCTGCCAGTGTCCAAATAATTTCTCTTAAGGCAACCACATCTGGCCTTTTTTTCTTCCACAGGGGTATTCCAGCCCTGCTGTGAAAGAGTTAAGGAGCTTTACTGCAAAGCACACAGATTCCTATCAGTAAGCCTCTGCCCTTGGGTATGGATGTTCCACATTTGACTGTCTGGGCAATCTCTGAACTTCCCTTTACACTCTAGATAGCTTGCTGTTAAATATGTTTTTAAATATAATGTCTTGCTGTTAAATATGTTTTTAAATATGATGTATTGAACAGCGTTGGTCTAGCCAAGATTCTGCTTCTGGCTAATTTAATAAATCTATTTCTTTTTAGAATGTTTGCCTGTGTAACAGACTGAATTCCTTAGTTTCCACATGACAGAGCCTGCCTTTTCATTACATCACTGTTTTGCTGCGATTCTGACCTCCGTTCCTTTCCCCCAAGTAACTCTTTACCTTTTTTCTTTCAGACTGTTAGATATTTTTTTCCTGAATTTAGATTGTCTATACTTTTTAAAGGCTTCAAAGTCTTTGTGGAGACACAGTCACATTTTATCAAAGAGGTCCAGCCTCTGAGAGGTTGTTTTTTTTCACTGTATCCCACAGCTCAGATCTTTGCACTTTTTGTATTCACAGTCCCATATTGTTTCTGACAGAAGTTCAATAAAATTGTCTTTCTACCTACAATATCAGGGTTATCAACGCTGTTGGAACTGAGTGTTATAGACCCACAGTCTATCTTCTGAGACACTTGAACCCCCCTGTCTGCCTTATTATCCAGCTGGCTGCTGGCAAAAGATACCAGTAAACTGTAAACTGGTAAGATACCCTGTAAACTGATGTATCACTTCTACTGTTTTCAGCCAATTAATTTATGTCATAATTCCTGCATGTTTCCCTTTTACACGGAATCAAATGGTTAGATATCAAAAAGGTGGAGCCTTACTATTATCCCCCTTGGTATTGCCTCTCTTGCTATAAATCTTTTTAAAGTGGGTTATTTTGCTAGTTTTTCTCTTTATTCCTACATTTTATGATTTAAAGTCTTCCCTGGTTTAGGCAAAGTTATCACACAGTGTTAAAATGCAGCACCCTGGCTTCTCGCAGCATCAAACAGAAGATACAAAGACTGTTTTAAGGCTTGACTTTATTCTTTTGTTCCTAGCCACATGCAAGTTCCACTGTGTACAGCAAAGGTGCATACAATTTGAAGAATTTGAAGATGTAAAAGGCAAACTGATATTTACATACATAGATCAATGATGCAGCAATAGATCAATAGATAGACATCATCTATTTGCTGGAGACAGTGCAACCAGAAAATTTGATCCCACCTAGCCAAAAACCATCTTACCCTGCTTGCTTCCAGGATCCCTCCCATTATATTGAAGTAATTTTTTAATGGCTGGAAAAATTGAGGCTGTATGCAATGGCTGAACTCAGTCACCTAGGAGGTTATTTACAATTCTTACATGCCATTTTTCATTCTTTGTTTTTATCCTTCTTTTGTTTTCAAGACTTGAACACTGTTAATTTAATTTTAATCTTTCATTGCCCTTTCTTCCCTCATTGCTATATTTACCACTTGCTATACATTTTTCTTTTTGGTTTTTGGTCATTTGGAGACAAGCAGACATGACCAGAGAAAAAGAATGAGGAACAGTGAAGGACTGGGACAGCATCATGGGTTGAGAGGGACTTGCACATGAGGACTTGAACTCTGCAGTGTCACCATAAGACTCAGTCTATGATCCTGTTACTATTTTGGGGGATGCTGTGTGGTGTATCTTTCACATACAAATTAAGTTATTCTCTAGGAAATTTATGTGGATATGAAGCTCAAGTTCTGTCATTGACACACGAATACTTACGAAGTAATATGCACGTGACGAGACACCTTTCAGGCCTGAAAAAGAGGCTACAGCCCATAAAAACCAGACTAGAGCAACTATATTATCAGTGAGTAAAAGTGAAAGTGTGAGAGCTCAAGTTGTAAGACTAATTGTGTGAGTAAGAAAAGATGTATGTGGTCCAATTCTATTTCAGCCTAAGTTAGAAGAGTATCACATCCATGAAAACACAAATGCTTCTGGTTTCACTGCTGTAATAGTGGTTTTATTCCTGACATGTATCATGAACTCAGATATGTTACTCAGGAAAAATTATTATGAAAAAACTCTTCATTCAGCTCTGCTAGCTATAATGAGTTTGCATTTTTCAAACGGTTTTATGGTTAAATGAAAAGTTCATGATAAAACAACCTTTCTGAATGGCTGGATACACCATCCATGTGCTGGGTGTGACATCCATCTTATGGAATAATGGTTGGGGAGGTAATCTGCATGGATGAGAAAATGAATATACTATTTCACTGTTAACAAGTCCTGCTGCAATGTAGAGGAAATGAAAAAAACACAAAATTATGCTTTATCTGTGATAAGGTAACTTTTTTGGTTTTTAAATGTTTTCACTTGAACACTGTCAACGATTTAGGCTTATATAACTATATATTAAGACTATAAGGATAAGGTCTTAAGAGTTATGACTTATATGATGCCTTTTTAAACTTCATTGCAGAACCATTACTGGTTGATTTGCATTAAGTAGGCCACTACTAAAAAGCTTAGCTACAATCTAGCTTTTTATGCATCCTGGGGAAGATATGAGAAAGGCAGCACCCTCAGAGGCTGCATACCCATAACAGATACAGGGTTTCCTCAGCACAGGAAAGACATGGACCTGCTGGAGTGGGTCCAGAGGAGGGACACAAAAATGATCAGAGGGATGGAATATCTCTCCTACGAAGACAGGCTGGGAGAGTTGGGGTTATCCAGACTGCAGAAGAGAATACATATTGTCTACCTCCAAGAAAGCTGGCTGTTGCTTGCCATGCTAATTGCTTCAGAGATCCATGTGATCTAAATTTTGTTTGGTTTACACATACATAGAAGGAAACTGAATGTGAAGACAACGAATCTCTATACCTTTTCTCATCATACTTTAAAGATCAGGTATCTTCTATCCTAGAGACACACAAATATGTCATGTCTTGGTGACTAACACGCACTGTGCGTTTGCACCGTATTTTTCCATTTACTAAATCTAAACAAGAAAAAGTATAGTATAAGAAGGTTCCTCACTATTCATATTATGTAGTGAAAATGCTCCTCATAGCATTAAATGAGAGCATTACATGCAATCCACACACATTATCTGAAAGCTTATATACCTGTTATATATATAAACCTAATGCAGACAGCCATAATAGTTTGTATGAATAGGAAACACTGTGCTTACTGAACCAGAGTCATGAAACTAAAAATGAAATTATATTTTCTCCATCATAATACCAAAGTCAGGATATAATATTCTGAAAGAATAAGGAAACAGTAATGCCTAGGTTAATACTGGGTACCATACATTATTGCTCAATGCTATCAAAAAGCTGCATCTTCAGATTCTTTATTGAAACATATTACATTACTTAAATTGTCATGACAAAGACAAAACTGTTCAATTTCAGATTTTTCTAGCACCTCAGTTTTTATGAAATTGCAGAGGTTTTTTTCTAATAGAAGTATAATTTATTTGCTGATTAAATTCCAATAAAGAAGTTGTTCAGTCATGACTTTTTTTTAAAAACACATCTAGGAGTGTTAAGTTCTAAGCACTGGCAGGAGTATCCTCCTTTGTTCCCACTCACATCCTGGACTAGAAGATGAGGATTTGACTGGTTTGTTTATCTGACTATTTCATCATAAACTACTGAATAAATAATGTTCAGCGTAACTAATGGCTGCATATAATGGTAAACTCTGCGTGCTTCAATAGAGGTGAATTTAATATGAACTGTTGTAAAGGGTATCTCATCTGCTGCTCAATTTTCACAATTTTTTTTTCCAAACTGTCATTGCTAATTGCTAATTTGTGTGAAGTCTTTAAAGTCTATTCATAGGTGGATTATCCAGACTGTGCATTAACCAGAAATGGATACAGAAACGCTTGGTGTGCTCACGTAGACACTGTACCAGGCCATTTGATGATTTGAGCATTGCTACAGACACAACACCTGTGTCCACACCAGCCCCTAAGTCATTTCTGATGGGTGGAACAAGGTATTTCCACAAATCTGGCTTCTGGGACTCACTTTATGAACCCACAGCTTGGACTGGGAACTCCTTGTGAGGAGCCATGAGCTCCCAGTGCTCCAGTCTAAAGCTGTGTCCCCAGATGGGTCTGAATTCAGTTTGGCATTAACAGGCTTTACCTGCGGATGAAGAATGAACAGAGGCATTTTGTGGAGTTCAGATTAAAGTGCCTATGAAGAGTCAGCTGGATCCCAGCAGGGCTTATTAGCTTGGGTTAATTTACTATTTCCTATTAAAAGGAAAGAGAAAAAAAAAAAAAAAAGCTTTTAGTCATGAAAAAAAGCCAAAAAGCAGACCAGTCTGGGCAATATCTCAGCAGTTCTGGGCTATCGCCTCACGCCACACACTGTTGGTCCCATCGTTCTCAGCCGCCGCCTTCCCCTCTATCCCCCTCTTACCCCTGGCCCCTCGCAGCCCCCAACCCACCCTTCCCTCACACCGACTCCCACCCTGCCCCAAGATGCGCTCCCCACGCGGAACCCCACCCCGCCCGCCCCTCACAGCCAGCCCCCCGGCCTGCCCGCCCGTCCCCTCTCCTCTCCTCCCCTCCGGCGGGGTGGGCGCCGCGGGGCCGCGCCGAGCTTCCGCCCGGGGAGCGGGGCAGGGCGGAGACAGCGGCCGCCGAGGCGGGCAGGCAGCGCGGTTAAGATGGCGGCTCCCCTGTCTGGGCAGGCGAGAGCTGCGCTGCGGGACCTGGCCGTGAGATCCTCCCGCCTGCGGCGCAGCTTCCCGGTGAGTGAGCCCGGCGCCAGCCGCCGCGGCCCCGGAGGGAGGGCTGCGGGCGGCGCACCTGGCGCGCTGGAGAGGGGAGCTTCAGGAGCCGCCCCGCTCCCCGTCTCCTCCGCAGCTTTTCCCCAGTTGCTAGTGGGGTGCTCCCCTCGCAACCTCCCGCCGGAGGCAGGTGGAGGAGGACCTGTCGCTTTCCGCCACGGCGAGGTTTCCTCGCCGGGAGGATGCCTTCAGCCCGGCCGTGCTTTTGGCGGGCGGCCCTCGCTCCAGCGAGTCCGGCTCCTCGCGGGGCCGGGGCAAAGGTCCGGGAACAGCGCTCGGCCGGGCCAGGGCTGCACCCCCCAGAGCGTCACCAGCTCTGAAAACCTCCCAGCCCCTACAGCTAAACCTACTTTAAATTTTTTCAGAAGTAGGTGACGCTGCACGTGAGGTGATACAATTTATGGCAACACGTTTTGGGGCTTGGCAGTGGGTTGGCTTTGGCTTCATGCTGGTGGCTGAGGTGAGGCTGGAGTGCGGACGCCTGGAAGGGCTGGTGGTTGCCCTGGGTTCCCGGTGGTCTTGTCTCCCAAAAGTGTGGTGGGGAAGAGTAAATGGGCCTCCATGAAGGGTTCACATTCACGAGCTCTCCTGAGGTGTAGCATAAGTTCTTTATTCACCTCGACAGCAGCCATGCTGAAGTAAAACGAGATACCTACATTTTAGACAGCTCCGGTGCCTTTGGCAACCAGCCTCTTTATTTTGTCCTTTTATCAGATCAGCAGCTGTAGGGGAATCTACTTTGGTCTGCGCTTCTGAGCATAAGTGTTTTCCCAGAAGCAAAAGAATAAAGTGTGTTTCTGGCTGGTTCTGCTCTGTAGGCGCTGGCACTGCTGCGGTTTGGCTGCGTGGGACAGCCGTCGGATAAGTGATGGTGCTGAACCCAACTTGCACTGTACATCTACTTCTGTGTGGTTTATCTTTTAACCTGAAGGAAGTTAGCTAGTTCAGTTTTAAATCTGAACTATTTGGTGCCCTGTTTTCCCCTTCTTAATGGTGGGCATGCTGTTTGGCAGTTCTGTGCAATTGGTGTATGTCCGTTTCACGCGTGTGTGGATATATACACACACAGACAAGGCGAGTGTGTGTATACATAGACATAATTGTATATATACAAATATTTACCTGCGTGTACATACATACGGATTTCAGTCTAGTTGTGTTGGTGAGCAATCCTGCCAGCCCCAACAGTGTTTGATGCAGTGTTTGGTTACATGGCTGAAGACGTGTTCCTGCCATGATGGCTTATGTGACTCTGACTCTGATCCTACACTAAGGAGCTCAGAGATAACCTCTCTGGTTTTCTGTGTCCCCCTATTCTTCTTGCAGGGCTCTGATATGGAGGGGGTTTGTAGGGCCTCAGTATGGAGCATTGTCTGGACAGAGTCATCTTGGACTGAGGCGTAGGAAGTGTTTTGGTTGAGCTTGGTTTCAAACCCTGTCTATCTGGTGCTGCAGTGGGGATTTGAGGGAGAAGTGGAAATTAGGAGTTTGTGGTCAGTTCTGTCATCTCTCAAAGCGTGGGGTGATCCTGTAAAGTTATGCTGCTGAAATCACTGGATATCAACTCAGATTCACAAGAGTATTCTTGGGATATTAAGGTGGCTAACTTTTTAAAAAAAACTTGATCATTCTTTGTGTTTTACTTATGAAATGGAGATATTGAACTTGTATTATAAATCACATTATATTATTCTGTTTCTGAACTCTGACAGATATTGAGAGCATCTCCCAAGATCTGTGCTTTCCGAGTAGACCGTTTTCAAGAACCACATCAATACTGTATAACAACAAATGAAATTCTTAATTTCAAAGGAAGACACTCTCCTGTGGAAAGGTCTTTATTTTTGCTACACTACATTATATAATTCCCATCTAAATAATATCTTAATCTCCCACTGTCTCAGACTTTAAACTGAGGGTAAGGTCAGAGTCTGGATTTCTGTGCTACAAAGTAGAATAAAGCATCTGAGAGTAATTCTTCCCTTGAAAGAGTTCTTCTCAGTTGTATCTTTCGCTACTTAGATCAGACCAGAAGTTACACTGTTACTTTTATTTATTAATTTTCCATAAACCATCGAACCTGGCCCTCTTACCAATGCCTGTTGCGTTGTTGCTTTCACAGGTAAGGGCCTTCCATATGGTAAGGCTATAATAAAGGATTATCAGTCTAAACTTTGTTGTTTTGATAACCCTTTGTGCGTAGCTACTTGCTGAAATTTAAAATCTTTCCTCGTAACCTTCATGACTTAATATTTGTGGTGTTTGTAGGCTTTTGTATCTGTTACAAAATTTCTTATTATTTCAAAACTGTTGATGTTGGTCATAGCTGTGTTGAAACAAGCTTTTTGAGCAATCTGATTGTATACTTTCATTATAAACCAGACAAACATTTTTCTGTGTAACTTTGTTTTAGGGGTGGACTAAATGGTACTTGATCATATCGCATGAAAATATTTTACCATCCTTCTGCTTTCCCTTTGGCACTTTACCTTCTTATAACTGTTAAATGTTTTTTTATTCCTTATATTCTTGATAAATACATTTCTTTGTGCTTTTGGAGTTTAAATCTGACCGAGTGTTTCAAGAAGTTAAAAGATAGATTTCAGTTGTCTGCAGTGCATGTGGACAAGTGTATTTAGACCTGCTCTTACTGGAGCAATATTTGTAAAGAGCTGTGGCAAACGCTCCAGGGACCACTCAGCAGCAGAATTCAATCTTGTTGGCTAGCAACAAATAGGCTCCATTGAAGGCTGTTTATTTGAATGGGAGTTGGATTGGGCCTTTTGGGAGAATGCTGTGTTTTCAAAATAGATTCAGATGCGGTGGATTTCAATGATGAATATAAATAAGGAACAATTAAATCAGTATTATATCCAAAAAATGCTTAAGGTAACTCTCCAGTGTTCTAATACAGTGAGCAGATTGGCTGATGCATTATGCAGCCCTATCTTAACCTTCAGAATAGTCCTCAGTCCAAACATCTCCAAATTTCATGCATGTTGAAAATATTAAAAAAAAAAAAAGTGGGAAATAACATGAGATTAAGCAAAATTCATGATATAAAATCTGATTAATTATATATATGTTAAAAATAGGGAACTGTACAAGTTTGCTCTCTGCAGATGCCTTCAATTCCTAGACTTGAATACCTATGTAGCCTCATTAATGCTGAACACACAAAGTTCTGTCTTTGTTAAGAAGCTATCAGCTGTGAGTTTAATGCAACATGAAAACATTACTGGAAATAACTTTCAATTCATGACTTCAGAAGCTACTTCGATGCTACTTCTTACTTTTTTCTTGGCTTTATGTTAAGTTTCTTGAAGGTTCAGACTGATTCCCTATTTGGCTTTACCTGGTTGACAGTTTTGCTATAATTTTAAAGGTTTTTTTGTTTAGGGGCAGGAAATACATGAGTTTTTTCTGTAAGTACCTAAACTAAAATGACTGGAAAGCCCTCTTCAAAGTCCAGACAAAAGTGAAATGCCAACGTGGAGCAGATGTTTGGCCCACTCCTCCCTGGCAGTTCCATTAAACACATGATTATTGATTCCTTTGAGACGAAAGAAGGAAGTGAGAACATAAATATAATCTTACACTGAAATTTTTTTTAAAAATTATTTTTTCACGTATTTTTATACTGGTAGAACATCTGCCTTGGGAGCAGTCTGGCCCTGCCACAAATATTCACAGCTTTGTCTTGAAGAAGAGAAGCTGCACTTTGCAGGTTTTACTTACCTTTTGTACCTCATGTAGGTAATCAAGGGATAAGGCTCATTAAATAACAAGAGACAGCCTTCATGAATGTGACATTATGTTAAGAATTAGCTGGGGCACCTGCAGTCTTAAACCTGGCTGTGGATAAAGTAAACCCTTCCTCCCTGCCCTCCATCTGAACTCCCAACCAGTTTACCCAAAGAGGCTGCTTACCTTGCTTGGGCATATTTAGGATTGATTAAAGTTTTTACTATAAAAGGAAGTGTTTTTCATTGATCTGCCTCCTGAGGCACTAGATAAAGTGTTAATAGACAAACTCTCTGCTTTCTTTACAGGTATCTGAGTGATTGTTTGTTTCCTTCTGTTTTTCTGTGGAAAATTGTTAGTGCATGGCAATTTATTTTTATTTAAATATTTATATTTTTTTCAAGCTTTCCGGCTGATGTCTGCCAACAATGATACTATAAAGGATGCATGAAGATGTTGAGATTCTTTTGGGAATACAAAAATGTGAGATGAGTGTTTTGAAACACTTGGGGTTTGGTTGGTTGTTAGATCATCTCTCCACTGTATTTTTCCATCTCTTATTTGAAAGGTTCATTTTCAGGAAAAATTGGAGATTTATTCATTTAGTGTTTAGAGATAGGTTTCTCTCACTCCCAGTTTTGGAGACTTGCCCACAGGTACAGTGCCAGGATTGATTGACCCAGATGGATAGATTGTTTTTTTGTTGCTGTTGACCACACCTATAGCAAGTGGCTCAGCTCATTAGTGCCGCGGGCAATCCAATCTTTCTGTGCATGTTTGAGACTAAAATCTGCAGTTTTGAGCATATACCTTAAGGATTTTGTCCAGAAAATTCCCTTCTTTAATACCCTCAGGTGGAAAAAAAAATAAATTCTGGCCATCTGTGAACCAGTTAGCTGATGCTCATCTCTTTCTCCACTCCATAGCATTTTCATAAAACACAGGACAGAGAAATCATGTTACCTTTGCAACTGATTATGACAGTAACTTTGGAACTTGTAATTAAACATTGATCCATAATTAATATCTGGCTATTGATCTTATTTTAACTAGGTAACAGAGCAGGAGTAGGCATGAAACTAAGAGAGGTTAAGATTGACTATTGTGAAAAATTACAGAATAGTGGGGGTGTGTTGTTAAAGTCTGTTGTGTGCATGATAGTTAAATTATATTCTAAACTGTATGCTGAAGCCCTCATTTAATATGCGTATGGAAATAAGAACCCAAGATTGGTGGAGTTTCTGTAGTGATGTTTTTTTGTTTGTGACATCATGCTGATGTTCTTATAAAATTAGTGGCTAAATGTTGACTGTGAAGGAGTAGAAAAATAACAAGTATTGGCACTCATTTGTTGGAACACTTTTCTAAATTCTCAGTTAAAATCTTATACTGATAGCACAAAATACATTCAGTAAATAAAAGTTTTTGATTTTCACTTTTTCTGGTTTGTTAGTTTGTTTAAAGGTGCTGGTTTATTGAGAAGACTTCCCTGTAAGCTTTTTTTCTTCTTGGTCTCTGCTTGCTTACAGGTTCACTAAACTACCAGAACCTGTATCCCAAAATTGAATTGTTTTGGTTTATTTCTGTGGTGATCTGATAGCATATAAGCTTAGAATCCAATAGGGACTGTCCCTATTGGACATGAATGTGGGAGGGCGCTGTGTCACTTAAAGACTGTTTTATTTAAGAAAAGCACTTTTGAAGTAGTTTGTGAGTGATGCATTATTATTCTTTTGGGTTTATTTACCTTGCACATTGGTAGTACTTGGTGGCCGATCAATTTTAGTCCACTGTATTTGTCTTTAATTTGTGCAGTAGCACTTTATTGATTGGCCCTAGAGAGCAAAGTAGTTTAAATTTGCCCCTATTGTTTGTATCTTTGTATAATTAATTATTTGGATTTTACTTTGGTACTTTTCATAATAAAAAGGTATATAGATTAGTGTTGTTTACAACTGAAGGACCAAAGGTTATGTGCAGCTCCTTATCAGCTAAATTAGTTTGTACGAGAGGCATTATAAATGTTGCAACTTTGCAGTGTGCTTTCTGCATTTGTAGTGTGAACATGTGACTCTATAAAAAATGCCTTGGCATTTTAAGTTAATAAATTTGGTGGTTTGCCTTATGGAAGGTGGAACAGATACCTTCTGGATTGAGTGGGCAGTAATTCAGCTTGGAACAAAAGGATTATTTTTTTTAATGATTAAACTGTAAATGGAAAAGTTTTATTTGTCTGAAAGTGGGTAGGTATTTTGAGAGCATCAGTAGCAGCAACTTTAAACACCCATTGGTACCCTGTGCGTTTAGAATACTTCTGGGGCAATAAGCAAGCTCATGGGAACAATAACTGGGAGAGATGAAAAATGGCAAGGTATTACAGGAGTACATAGACTCTGAGGAATATAAGCAACGAGCAATAGTCTCAATTTGTGTCAGGAGGAGAGAGAATGGCTCTTACTGTAGTTACTTTACCTTTGGCATCCAACTCTTGTCCACTAAAATTCTTTGCAAGATGCCGAAGATTTGTAGGAATTGTCAGGAACGGAGAATTAAAGGAGACTTTTTATCATGTTAAGTAGGTTTGTCTGCTTATCCAAGACCTTCAACTAGAAAATATGAAGTTCTAAATTAAAAAAACAGACACAAATTACTAGTGGAATATTTCATCGTTCTTTTGAGATATTCCTCTGAGGGATCCATGGACAAAAGAATAGTTTAATTTGACATTTGCTAATTTAGTGGCAGCTAAATGAAGCAGTTACTCCCTTGGGGAGAAGGAAAGAGTTGCTTGGTATATTGGTATAAAAGTGTCTGTGAAATTGCAGTTATGGTAAAAATTATATGTGTAGATTCTAACGATAGGTAAACGATAGACCTTTCATCTATAATTTTGATAAAAAATCTATTAAAACTAACAGAAACTTATTAATTGTCAACAGATTATTTCCTTGGCTTTTTAAGGTCTGATGATGGCACAAGAACTTTATTTTTGCTTAAGTTTTCTAGCTTCAGCTCTGCCCTGCCAAACACATTGGAGACAGTGAATCTATTTAATTGAATTCTTTCATGCAGAGTTTTAGACTGGATTTGGTTTTCACTTAAATGACTCAGATTAAAATAGTCTAAAGTAATGCCATAAATTTTGTGAATAGAGGAACCAATGTCTAGAGCTTTCCTTAAACATGATATGAAATATTATGTGAAAGAGCAGCTGGAGTGCATGGAGCTCCATCTAGGGAGGGGTGGTGACCCAGCCTGTGGGTCAGGATTAATGGGCAGAACAACGTTATTAACAGTGTTATTGTATGTGTCTGCTGCAGGCACCTTCATCAGCAAGAATCAGATGAAACTTCAGACAACTGGAGGAAGCCTCAATTTAGCATGACCTGGTCCTCATAGAGGACCTCATTTGCTCCAGTATCTGCTGGAGTGACAGTGCAGCAGGGCACAAGTAATCAAGTAATCCAGGAGGTTTCTGGAGAACCTTGATAACAACTTCCTAGTGCACATGACTGAGGAGCCAACAATAGGAGACACTGCTGGACCTCATGCGTGCAAACAAGGAAGAACTGGTTGGGGATGGGAAGATTAGGACAGCTTGGATTTATGAAGGGGAAGTGCTTGGCTAAGTGCTGGGATGGGTGATGAGAGAGTTGAGGGGAGGGCAGTGGATGATGTGTACTTTGATGGATACAGTATGTGTTGTAATAAGGTACTAGGAATGAGGCTGGGAATATTCCCGGTTTCCTGTATGAGTGAAATAATGCCATCATCCTTTGGGCTTGGAAGCACTCAGGAGTTTCTTTTGCCGTGGAGCTGGCACTTCCCACCTCATGCAGGAGCTTGGCTGGGGTGTTTCTGGCTGGTGACGGGTTGGGTTTCTGCCAGTGGCTGAACGCTTTGTTCATTACTTTGCTGTCTCTTATGAGCAGCCATTTTGGGTTGGCATTGGCTTTGCTTGTGACCTCTGTTGCTTAGTGCCTGATTAATGTTATCACTGGTGGGTTGGCAGTGGTTTTAGAGAGCTACTCTGTGAACGTGCTTCTGATGAGGGATTGCTCTCCCTGATTCCCTTGGCTTCCTGATTAGCTTTTACTGTACACCCAGCTTCCATGCTTCTGTAAGTCTCAATCATTCCAAATGGCCAAGCTCATGCCGTTTCTAGGAAGCAAGAAATTGGAGATTGCTTTGTTTTAGGGGATGGCTTGAAATAGTTTTTCATTTGTCTGGAAAGTTTGATCAGTGGTGTTAAAAATGGAGAAATCTGCTTTAAGGTCAGAGCCTTTGATGGTGAAGAGATGATGCCGTTCATAGCATCCTAGGCTTGCTTTGAGATTTCAGAGTGGCAGCAGGGTGAATTTCCAGTGTGAATAATGGAGAAATATTAATAAAGAAGTGACCTGCAAAGGAAGGAGAAATGTTCATAACTTCTGGCTTCCTATTAAAGGATATTTTCATCAATTATTCTGTGACAGTTATTGGTCTCTCCCCAACTCTGCCCAAGAAGCAAGAAGACTTTCTTCCTCTTGTATGAGTTTGCAGTCTAAGTCAAATTATTTGATTGAAAACAAGACTTATTAACAGTAAAAGCTGGGAAGCAGTCAGATTTAAACAAAAATTGTATACTGATCATTTTTTTTGGTGCTTCCAGGACAGAAAAGTTTACAGCCCATTCTGCAGTAGTTTGGTCAACCAGCTCTCACTTAGGCATGTGGTAGAACTACTTCTGTATATACTTTGCTATATTTCTTTATCTACTGCTGTGGGCATTTGCATCTTTATTGCTTGGGAGTGCTCTGCTGCTTACTGCTCAGTCATAATCTTCTGTGATGACATAATTAGGTAGTATGGAAATTATCATGATTTGACTTCAAGTATTAAAGAGCTGGGATAAAAAACTGATTATGTTTTCATATTTCCTTCTCTGATGGGAGATGGAGCTCAAATTGTCTAAATTGGCATTTTATTGTTGCTTTTCTTAAAATATCAGTGCTTCCTAACACTTGAAGTATTCTTCCAGGGCATGGTAGGCGTGAAAAGCTTCTTTGGTAGATGTGATTACTTGAGTCAGGAATTCAGAAACATTTCTGATCAAACCATTGACCGTGCTTTGAGTTTCCTAACGATTCAGGAAGCTTAATTAAGATGAAGTGTACAAAATATTGATAGTGGGGATACTCTGAAAAGCATGCTCTTTATATCTCATTGTTGGTGATAAAATAGTTACAGAACTATTTTTTCCTGGCTATATTTAATAGTTGAAGCATTTGTTCACAGTTGCATAAAAATATAATTTAAATCCTGTAAAAAAAAAATTAGGAATGCAAAACGCTTCATAAGATGAGAGCAAAAATATTAAATTTCCCCTCAAGATATTTAAAATAAAAGAATATTTCTGATTTAGGTGGAGAAGATGGCTCATTTCACCTCTTTGGATAGGTGGTGCGTGTCACTAGCAATCGTCTTTCATTTGCAAAGCAAGGGAAAGTGTTACGGTATTTTCCGCAACTGATTACGCGGTTGTGTACGGTAGTGAGTTTATTTTCATCAGATACTTCAAAGGCTTTACTTTTTAGGTCAAGAAAGTATGTTTTTCCTAAAGCTTTGAAGTTTTAAATAAGCAAAATGAACCTAATCTGAGTAAAATTAATTACTAATGCAAAGCAGTGCTAGTGGTGGCTAGCACATCAACAAAAACAGAAACTGGATCTGTGAATTTATATTCCTGTTTCCTATACCCAAGCAAAAGCTCTGCAAATTGGTTCTAGAAGAATAAAACTTCTGTAGGCACAATTGCTTCTTGGCCATGCGTGGATGTGCATTTTAAATACTGTTTTATTCTGCTGAAGTTTGGTTAAAGAATGCAAGAAAAAAACCATGTTTTCTGTATATTTTCTGAAGTAAGTGGAGAGGGCACATCCCTTACCTGATGCAAAGCTGTTTGCCCCTTGGAGTGCAGGAGCAGCTTTGTATTTGGGCAGAGTGCTTTGTTTTGTTGACATCCTGTTTGTTCCATGACCTTAGGTGTGGTGTTCAAACCAGAAAGCTTTCACGGAATCTCATAGAATAAGGAGCCTGCCACGTTTTGGCTGAGTTTTTCATGAGTTGTTCATGTTCACTGTTCAGGTGAACTTTAGTGGGATTTGAGCCCTGCTCAGTCAGCCTTTAAATGCTAAGCAGAATGCATCAGAGAACGTGTCAGTGTCAAAGGTGTGCTGTCACTTAATTCACAGCAATTTTCTATTTTGGTGTTTGCATGTAAGTAGAAGCCTTGATACTCCCCTGGGTGGAGGTGCAGGATGAAGGGTGGCAGGGATTTGGCTCTGTCTTCCTTAATTTGGAGGTAAGTCTGTAGCAGCCTGCTGAAGCAACTGCTGATCAATAGGCTGGCAAGATAGGAGAAGTGGAATTGTGATATCAAGGTCTTGCTGTCCAAGAGGATGTTCTTTCCACTGTCTTTTCTTTTCTGTTTGAGGACTGCAGTCCTCACAAAACCATATCCACAGACACCCAGAAAGATCATCCAGGTAGTAGCTGCTAGGGTCTGTGTTGTAGTGCACAAGGATATGGGCTCAGATTCTGGTTTTCTGAGATAAGGAGAGTAAGAATGATAGAAAGAGCTCAAGTCTGACCCTGTGCATGTTCCTGGTAGTTTACAATGGAGCTTAGTGGGTGGGAGAGTGTATTTACAGAATAGCTGTCAAAATCCCTGTGTGTAAGCAAGCTATAAATAAGTCTATAAAGTATAATCATTACTAGAGACTTTAAATCTGCAATGAAGGACTTGGTTCAAGTTCATTCTTGTCTCTGCTTCCTTGCATGAGAAGTAAACAGAAAGATAAATCCGAAAGCTGAGTTTATAAATGTGATTTAAAGGCACATTGGAACAAAATTGTACAGTTTCTTTTTTGTTTTTTTCCTTTCCCTTGAGCTAATGACCCACATGAGTTCTGCAGTGTAGGAACATCATACCATGCTGCATCTTTTTCCAGGGAAGTGCAGAGGTTAAGCTTGGGATCAATCAGTTTGCAATCAGCCTGATTATAAAAGGCCAAGAAGGAGTACAAGAATAAAATCAAAAGAACACAGTAGGATAGAAAGGTGTAGAGGCAGACATTTGGGAACCCTTGAAGTAAAAAGGTTTCTTGCAGTAGACAGCTGGCACGAACAGTCAGGAGAACTGTTAAGAGAGGCATTAGGGTTTTGTTAAAATAGCAGTTCAGAGTTTTCAGCTCCACTTTCACCCTGAGTACATTTACTAAGAGACTGGCAAAGCTTCAATAGTCCTTACCATCTTATCTGCAATACTGTGAAATACCCAAGGCGTAACTGAGATGCTTTTAAATTTTGTTTTGCATGTGCATATCCTTATGACTTAGGTAAAAAAATTCTGAATACTGTTACATTTTTATAATCAAATGTATCTGGCTTTGTTAATCTTAAGTTTTAGAGTTGTGAATGAGTTTGGTGCTGTCCTCTGGAGTCCTCTTCTGTTTTTGTGGCGCTTGTTAAAGTGCAGCAAAATGATACTGTTTTGTGTTGGAGCCATTGGTAAGATTTAGAAGGTGCATTTTAATGAGAGATAAATAAACCAAAGAAAGCCTCAACAGCATCCAACCACTTCAGAAGCGATGGACACACTCCTGATGTTCCTCTTTCCTAGCCAAGAGATTCTGCAATTGAGAGAGAATGAATCAAAAAATAAAGAACGATGTTGAAGTATTATTATATGTTTTCAAACAGAATATTTATTAATACATCATTACAGTTAAATGTCTCTTTTTTTTTAATGTTGGTTTAGAGGTGGAAGAGGTAAATCGTCGTGAGTATTTTACGTATTTATTAATGAATTAATTTTGAGGTAGGCGGTAGTGAATGAAATGTTTAGTTCCTCCAATCATGATGGTATTTGAGTTTTCGTCTTTAAAAACCTCAGAGCCGTGTAGATTCAGTTACCTTGCAAAGTTGACGGTTGAGCTTGTAAGTGAGTTTTGGGAAGGTTCACCTGCTTCAGTAAGGAAACCAGGGGAGAGTGAGGGAGTTTGATTTATGACATTACTTTGGGTTTAAGTCCAGTAGGTTTATTTCTTTAAATCTTTCACTTTTTCAGGTTAATTTTAACCTCCAGGGTAGGCTGTTCAGGTTGAGGCTGAAACTGTTCTTTAACTAAATGGTTCCTGCAAGATCTTGCTACTTTGAACTGTCCTGTATTACACATAAAATATCAGACCTTACTCTGACTAAAAGCACGCCCTCCTGCACTCTTGTATCTGTTATGTTCTTCTTAAAAGGCAGAAATGTGGCTTATCTGGCCATATAGGATAGAGAGTATTTTATACGTTTTTATTTTATATCAACTGCTGTTCATTTCAACAGTATTATTGAAATAAAACTGCTTTGGCAAGACCTGAAATCTGAAGGAGAAAGTAATATTGTTTCTCATTTAAATTGTGTATGAATAAATGATTACAAATTGACAGATATTGCTTGCAGTGATTCCTTTTTTGAGGGGAAAAACAATTTCTATTTCCTTCTTAATTTAGGAACTTAAAATTCTTAAGAGATAAAGAGAAACTACATGCAGCTCCAACGTAAGCAAAGAAAAATTATGAGTTGAAAGTTTAATAGCTGCTTTTGTTTTCAGGGCCAAGTTGCACTGCACTAAATCTGCAGGTGGACAATCTTTTACTGTCCTTCCTGTGGGTAGGTTAGAATTCATTAGTAACAGCAACAACAAAAAGGTACAATAGTTGGTTGTATGGAAAAAGCAACGTACCACATTCCTCAGGGCCCCTAATCTGAGTCCTTCAACCTGTGCCCTGGTGAGCTCCGTAGAGCTGGTCTGTCATCTCAGACATGGTTTCTCAAGCAATCTCCACCTGGTAGAGCAGATGTATGGTAACACATGACAAATTCATGTTTATAAAGCGCTGACACTCGTATGCCAGGTGTGAAGCTTCTCTCACCTGTGCTCAGGAGGGTCAGAATCCCAGGCTGTAAAGTCTCATGCATGTACATGTGAAGTTTCCTGCTGCAGCAGGAGGTTTTAGGTCTGTATGGTTTGGAAAACTTGTGCCCTCTTCAGAGCGCTCATCCTACAGATTAACTTGCTACTGGGCTTTTATTATTCCTTTAAATTGTGTACAATATGTTCTGGTTTAATTTCTTCTGAAACTATTCAGCCATACTTTATAATGCCTTATGAAACTCATCAGTACTGCCTGTATATCTGTCTAGTAAGAGTTCAGTAAATTAGCATAATCATTAAACAAATTCACATTCTGTTAGTAATCGGTGACTGCCTGTTTCTCAGCTGTGATGTCAACTGCCATTTATTAGCTTTTAGTGTGCTTTGTTATCTACAGATAGGTAATCTGTAGTTTATATTCTTGCTTTATTGTGTTGCATTAGAATGACTGCTGCTGCATTGCAATGAAAGAGAAGGTAGTTTCTCATAACCAAAAAGGATGAGACAACTAAATATACCTCCTTTAGTTTTTCAGTTAAAATAGCTTCCTTGTCTAAAATTGACATGTTACTAGTTCAAGAAAGCTCGCTCTTTTATTTCTTTGAAGCTTGTCACCATCTTGATGTTTCCTGCTGTGATACACTGTGATTCCTGCCTTCCTATCTCTGTTTTGCAGTGGCTATTAAAAGAACCTTGCAACGTGACAAGAGAAATTGGCTTTTCCTTGAACTATATGAAAGTCTTCAGGGGAAGATTTAACTAAGCACTTGTTTTGATTGCGTGAACTAGAATTAAAATGATGACACAAACACTTAATATAGTAATAAAAAAAAATAAAAATCCTTTGACTGTTTCAAACTGTAGACTTCTGAACCGTAGCTCTTCTGGAGCGTTACTGTCCTCTACAGCGAGTTGCAGTGAATTTGTGTAATTGCTTCATAAGGAAATGTGTGGTTGAGTTGTAACCGTGTAGTTTCACCTTGTCTTCCCCAGGCTCTGTTTGCAACGGGCAGCATCATCCAGTGTCTCTGCGACCCTGGGGTAAGGGCAGAAGTGGGGGTCGTGTCCCCACCACTGCATTGCTGGGGTGGCTCTTGCAGTGGCTCTCGTCTTCACCTGGTCCCCTGGTGGAGTGGGTCACAGAGGGAAATGAGCTTTCTGCTGGGTTAGCTCTGCTTCGGGCTCGGGGACAGGAGGGAGGGCGAAGGAGTGAGCAGCCGGGAAGCCATGGCTGCAGCTTGCCTCTGGGAAACCACAGCCCTGTAGGAATAACTTCTTCCAGTACTTTGGCTTCTTGGTTTCAACTAAGACAAAGCCCTTGGCTGTCAGAGGGGCTATACAGCTGTGTGAGGGTATGTCACAACATATAGGAGAGTAGTGGGAAGTCTAAGGTGGCGTTGACGTTGGTTGAAAGGCTGCAGGGCTAACAAACACAGCAGTAGGTTTTCTGGATTGGGAAGCATACGGAGAGCAATTCATCGATTGCTCAAGTGTGCTGCTGTTTAAATGTCACTAAACTGCCTATGGATTGAGCTGATACACTTCTCCTTACGTCTAAGCATGACTTAAAGGGTGGATTAGTGTTTTCAGAGACTTTGGACTGCTCAGTTTTGAATAAGCTCATTCGGGTAATTGAAAAACAACGTTAAGGCAACGCTGGGCAAAGATTTTCCAAAATAAGTTTTGACTTTGGGCTTTGCTATCAAGATTTGCTTGCTCAACATAATGACTAGACTTTCAGAATGTGGAGTTCTGAGCAGAAAGAGTTGCCTGTTTCAGTCTTTTGAAAATTTTTAAAGATTGTATACTTAAATAGAACTTTCACTTTACAAGCTCCTGACCATCCCCTCAACTGTTTGTCTAGTTTTTGTAAACAATTTAACAGTAGAAATCCTAATAATAACACTAACAGTGTTCGTGCTCCTTTTATAACCAAGCCCTGGACTTTTCTATTTTTTTTTGTGCACGTGAAGAGAATCATTTGGTTATTTAACATAGACAGTTGTTTCAGAGAGTTCATATAGCTGTTAGAAATAGTAATAATTACCCACCAGAACAGACTGTCTGGCTCTAGTAAACAATGAAGTGGCATATTTCATGGTGGGTTTTTATTTTATTTGAAGTTGAGTTATAGATACCTTAACAATTGCAGTGACAGATCTCACTCATTCTGAAAAGTGAGTATGCAGTTCAGTAGTATAAAGCAGTAAATTGCCCCTGCAGTTCATTGATCAAAATGTCATAGCCTTTAAAGAACTAGGAAGTGTGTTTTGTTTTGGTTTAGTTTTTTTATTTTTTTCTCTGAGACATACTGCATTTTCCTGATCAAGATATTTTATATGGTGTATTTTAAGTGATTTGGAACTAAGAGGCCTATAACTGCTAACTAGAGTTTGTGTGTTGTTTTTGTTTTAATTCAGTTAAAATGAATTCTTACTGGTGGAAATAAATAATGGAATTCAACTCTTAAAAGGTCTTCATCTGTACCTGTGGAAGATTTTAAAACCAAATGTGATCTTTGGGGTCATGATTGCTTACAGTGTTTTGATACACACTATATGAAATGAGCAATTCCTAATGACTGTGGATAGAAGTATGGAGAATCTGGTTTTACAAGAAAATATTCAAGGATTCTTCCTAAACTAGCTCACAAAATCAGTTTTATCTAGATTGACACTTTGATCAAAATGCTCAGTGTTGGATGAAGCTGATGGTCTCTGCTGCTACCAAAGGGACCTCGCTGCCATACTGTCTGCAGTCTCGAGTGAGCAATTTGGGATGTTGATAGAAGATGGTTTCTTCGTTGGCTTTTAATTAGGATACTCTGGATTCTAATTCCTGCTTTGGAAGGGTAAAATTGCGGATTTGTGGTAGCCAACAGGGCACTGCTTGGGAAGGACATTTCTTGTCCTATTTTTCATAATATACCTGCAGATATGTGATATTAATAATGTTTGGTTTGTTTCCAGTGGCATATGTCATATATTTCAAGTATACGATCAAATAAATGTGCCTAAACCTGAGCTGGTTTATATGAAAGTATGCTGTTCAGTTGTATTTCTGATGGTTCTTTTGTGATAGGAACTTTCCCTACAACTTTGTCAATTACAGTAGCTGTATGTCAATAAATATAATAAAAGTTTATTTTTTATATTGATGAATGGTTTGCTGTTTCATTACTGTCATCTTTGTGTATCTGTTTTCTTTCATATGCGCTCGGAATTGTATTACAGGTCAGAGCGCACAAATGGAATAAAATTGAGTGCTGTAGAATGTGTTGGGTAAGCAAAAAGGGGTTTTTTTGGTTATTTTAGATACGATACGCAAAACACACTTCCTTTTTATTTTGGGTATGGGACGCATCTAAAAGACTTCCCCATAGACACCACAGTTTTTTTTTTTGACTTCTTTTCAGTATAAGCATTACACTGTAGTCCATATTTATAAAACTTGATGCTATATCCATTTGACATGTAATTTGCATTTATGCAGAGATAATTTGCGTTGGTAGAGCTGTTTTATACTGGCACAGGATCTATTAGCATAGTTACAGATACATTATTGCAGTGGAGCAGCAGAGGGGGAAGAAAGTAATATGCGTTTATTTGACCATCTTTACTCTAAGGTGCTTTTGAGACATCCATCTTTGTTTCATGATGTTATTACTGGCTTCCATTCGTACTATGAATGAAAAGGGAATGTTAAATGTGACTAAAATGTGTCTTCCTTTTGACAGTTGTGCAATAAAACGCATTAAGCTAGGTTAATGTAAACAGTAGAGCTGCTCGAATTATGTAGCCTTGTCAAGGGATACTTAATTATCCCAGAAATGTACTTAGTGATGAGGGTGGTGGTGTTGGTTTTGTTCTCTTTGATAGTGCTGATTACCACTGAATTCTCTTCCCCTAGCTAGAATTATTTGATGTTTTCCAAAAGTACGGATTTTACCTGAAGAGACTCAGTAAGGGAAAATAAGTATTTAAGGTTAGGGTTTTTTAAGTGAAATTTTCTAAACTTGATCACTGAACTTGATATAGTGAAATGCTTAGTCAATGTGGATGCTTAGCAGAGGTAGTTCCATGTGGAATTATGCATGAAATTGCACAAACCTTTTTTAAAATTAATTTTCTTAAGACCAAAAGGTCTTGGTTGTAGTAGAGATCATAATTTGAGTTTTTGGTTGGTTGTCAAACTTGACCACTCAGTTCTTTTCAACAGTTTCTTCATATCCTTGTTACCAATGAGAGTTAAGTGATTCATTTGTGTTTAAAGAAAATGTGTGGTGCTTAACAGTTAGAATTCTACAGGTGAGTAGTGGGTTCTGCCTGAAAATGCTGTGTTCTCCAGCCCTTGTTACTATTTTCAAAACTTGCTTTACGTTTGTTTTGCCTTTTGGAAAGCTTTTTTGGAAGAATGCTGTCTTGTAGTAGTAGCTTGTCATTAAGTGGAGGGGTTAGTGTGAAGTTACAGTAGTTGATAATTCTGTTGGCTAAAAATACTCATAAGCTACAGTTGAATCAGCTTCAAAAAGCCACTGACTTTTTTAACGAATGCATGTTACTCTGATTTTTTTCCTGCATGTTTGTTTATTAAAGCTTCTCTGTTTATCTTGCCTGCTCAGGTGTGACACTACTTGGTACCTGTCGCCTACATGCTATATGGCAGTATTTGTGTGAAATCATCACTCCTGGATGTTAATCCAGGATTTTGTATGAAATCATCACTTCTGGAGTAATCTTTGGAGGTTTTACCAGGGAGGCCAAAGTGAGGGGAACAACAACAACAACAAAAAACCAACATTCTGCTGAGCAAATACCTCAGCATATAGGTGCAGATAAGAAGTCATCAGTCGTCTAGTTTGACGAAGCTTGCATTACTGTTGCTACTCTTGTTTTGTGGTTCTACAGAACACGTATTTCTGAGCAGAGTTTTGCTGAAGTAATTAACATGCAATTTGCAAACTTCTTGGTGAATATATTAAGACAGTTTCTCCTGGGTTTATGTGTGTATTTTCTTTTCCTTTTTCAAAAGCAAGCACTCAAAAGATACCTCCTGGGTCATTTGAAAGATGTTGCATATCATAGTAGTTAATGCTGCATATATAAGGACAAAGATGTCTCTTTGCTACAGTGTTTTCCAAATCTGGGTTTGGTCTTATAGTGAAACAGATTTGTGCTATAGACTGTACTTGTAGTTCAACTCCTGTTTAACTATGTTGTTATTGGTTAGCCCATATTATTCAGATAATGCAATTTATTTTTTATTGTCGTGACAGTTCAAGAATTGGCAGACAAGTACATTATTCATGCAGAGCCCTTAGCATTTAAATTTTAAAAAAAAGTGTGAAAGAAAAGAATATGCAGATTATGTGAAGAATCAATTTTTTTCTCTGGCAGAAGTCGATAAACTACTTATAGTTATGTAACACCTGGCCTTGCTAAGATGGTCCAAAAGAGAAGTTTGATTTCTTGACCTGTCTGCCACAATGATGCTGTACGTACATAGTTGGACTGAATATGGTATCCAGTTGGATAAAGAAGTATCTTTGAACAGAAGCCATGTTCAGAGCAAAATACACAATTATTCATAACAGTAGTTTTCTGAAATCCTTGTCACTGTTAGACTTTTGATCCATATTAGTGTGATTCTGAATCTTGGAGGTTGGAGAAGGGAAGGGAGATTAGAGGTGAACCCCAGCCATACTTTGTGCTTTTGGAAAATGTCAAATAATATGAGCCAGCAGGACAGAATCCAGTGTGAAACTTGTACTTGAGTAAATAATTCTGCCTTCATCTCACTTCATGTTACTGTTCACTTGAGGCCTTTGGTTCCACTTCCTTGAGTTTTGGGATTTTTGATGCTGTTGTCAGGCTCTAAGGAAATGTTATCAGTTGTAATAGAGTCCTATTTAAGTATATTAATCTCTTTGATAAGCTCTTGTGTTAGAAATTTAATCTTAAGAAATATATTATTAGGAAAAATTTAATTCCTCTTTAAAACTATTATTTTAAATAAATTATATCAAAATGCATGTGTGTTATTAGTGATGTTTTTCTTAGTTTTATGAACTGATTTATTCTTAAAGCTTATTTGTGATTTAAAATAAAGAAAAAACACCCTTTCAACTTATCTGCTATCTGAATCTCAAATAAGTGCTACTCTCCTTCTACAATTTGTATATCAATGCACAACACATAAAGAGCTCATATGAAAGCTTTTTATTTTTCTTGTAGTAATACAAGGTCTGTAGGAAGTCTTCATCAGAGTCACGAATTATATTTATTTTAGCCTTTTGTTAGGAATAAGCTTTCAAAAGACTGAATCCTTTAGTTTGTGTTTTTCTTTATTCCATTCCATGAAACGCATTTTCTGTGTTTAGGTTTACTGGAGTGATTTTAAGTCTTTTTTTTGTTATAGAAAATCTAGCTAACATGCTAAGAAGTAAAATGCCACTAAAGGAGAGGTTTAGTAGGATGTATTTAAACCTATAGCCTTTCTTTGGGCAGTTCAGACCTTGACAAAAGTTAATATTTAAGGAGTAATGAGAATGTGTATAAGTTTAGTAAGATGTTTTAAATGTTTTCTTAGAAAAAAATCTCTTAAGAATAGAAAAATGCCACCAGTGGAAAATTTTCTAGTTCTTGCCTGTTATCTTGTGAGGATGAAACGTAAGATGTCACATAGTGAGTCAAATTTTACTAAAATCTGCATATTTCCAGTGTGTTCTTTGCAGGCTGGAGTGACAGAATGTACTCCCTGGACTCCAGTGCGACCTTGCAGTAAAGAAACAAATGAAGAACACATATCTTAATCTGTTGGAACATACCTTGCAGCTTTGACTAATTTTGAAATAAAGTAAGATTTGAGAGCTGCACAGTGTTTTCCAGTATGGTTTTCTGACTCTCCCCAGTATGTGGGGAGAGGAGATTCAAGATAGGAGTAGAAGGTGACAAGAATCAATAATGAATGGAAATTCTTAAAAGGTAGCTTATGCTTTACTGAGCTTTAATTTCCCTTTTACTTGCTTTCCCCCTACCCTCTTTCAGATTGAAATTATTTGTCCTCATGGTAATTTACAACCTAATTCCTCAGCCTGTCTTTCCTGAGAGACAGGACTGCACTGGTGAATCTAGCACCAACTGGTGAATCTAGCACTGAACAGTTTAGCTTAATCCAGCTGAGAGCAATTAGATTGTTGATGAGAGTAGAGCTTCAGAATGGGAAAACAAACACCACAAAGGCCCGTGGTGCTGTAGGTGCATTCTGTGCCATGTTGAAGTGTCTTCCCAAGAAGTCTCAGGAGGAAAGGATGGATTATTGCTGCCTATAGAAGACTATAGGTATGGGACATTGCTTTCTTTCAAAACTTTGTTGACTCTTGTCAAGGCTGTCTTAAGGCTGTACCTTTGTGCAGTAGCACCATCATGGTCAGTCTCAGGTGTATATTTATCCATAGGATGTATAGAAATTTATGATGTCAAAGAAACTTACGCTATTTGAAGCCCATCTCAAATTGTAGTGAATGCTGGATGTAAATGCATTGGGAACTTCAAGGATTTTTCAAGATTCTTGTACTAATTGATTCTGTTATTACTCTCCCTTTTTAAAATTGTTCAGACATATATTTATTGTAAACAAAACATCTTCGATTTGTGAATTCGTTCAGTGAGTCATCTGTTTACTTGGATTTCTAATAGCCCATAGTCACTTTTCTTGTGCCCTGAGCCTAAAATGTTTGTATGTTTGCAACTGTTTTGATTTTTCAAGATGGTCTTGGAAGAGTAGTTGTCTTCACAGATCCAAAGTTTTTGCTTTATTTCATCTCTTAGAACTGCTTTATTTTGCCTGCTCTTCTCAAGACAGATGGTGTATGTACTGCAAGTGGTTTAAAGCAAGTTTTTTCATGTTCCTTGCTCTTTAGAACTTCTAATACAGACTTTGTCACAGTTGGTTTCTTAAATATTATGGACTCATCTATACAGTGATAGGCTGTACCAATTAATTTTATTGAGTAGTTCATTCACAACTGGGAATTTGTTTTTTTGTGGAAATTCTTGATTGAAAACCTTCAGTTGGCACTCGATAACATGGTTTCTCTTAGAATCATATAAAATAGGAGTGGAAAAAATGTACATGCTCGCTAACTTAAGCTTAGTTTGTAGACTTTGCTTTTATGTGCCAACAGTTCTTGGCCAGATCTTTGTTTTGTCACCCTTAGGACTGCTTTGGCAGTTCTTTCAAATGAATTATTCTCTTATTTCCTGTCTGGTTCATAATTTATGAAAGAAATATTCTCATAATATCTTAATTTTAGTTGTTTAATTTTCATAAGAGAACAATCCAGGTGCTTATGTATATATACGCGTATGTGTGTGTAATATGATTTTTAGCATCTCAGCAATGATTTGGAGTATCCTCGTGGAGCACTTTGAGTTATACCATCTTACAACTTGGAAATATGTACCAAAAGCTTTTGTAACGTGCCAAAGGGTGGTTGGGAACAGAACTTATTGCAGGTTCCCTCTGGATCTGTTCCACTTGCTTTATTCATTACTAGGCTGGAGCTGGGTAACCCTGGAGTGGAGCACACCAGATAGGTGGCACTGGAGGTGACCTTCCTTCATAAAACAAATACAGCTTCGGCTGCTTTTCTTGCTGTCATCTCTGTTCCATCCCTGTCAGGTGTTGTGAGGCGTTACTGGTGGCCTCTATTAGGTAGTGGCCTTTAGCATTCCATATGATTTAAGAGAGTTTTTAAAAGGCTTTTTTTACTTAAGTTTTGTTGGTTTGAGCTAACGGTGGAGATGTCAGTTGACACACTGTGCTGCCTTGCAATTCCTTAAATACTTAATTCCTACCTGACTAGAAAATTTGAAAACAAGTTGTATTGAAAGAGACTTTTGTCAGACAACAGGAAGAAAAGCCTGCCCCAGAATGAGATTGTTTGAATATTTTTGTTTATTTAAATTAGATTGGTCTAGTAACACATACATGTGAAACTGATTTATTGTTCTAAGTGATGAATAAAAGCTGGTTTGGAGACTTGTTCTTAAATTATAAAGTGACCAAAACTTTGTCAGCTGTATTACTGAGCTGTAGAGATCTCTATATAAACCAGCTAGTTGTAAATAAACACACTAAGCATAAGGAAAAAAATAAATTGTAAGTAAACATTTTTTATATGTGAGAAATCATTAGTAAAACTTTTAACTCAGCTTTTTATTTAATACAGCAACTTTAATACTGCTTTTTCTGTATTTCTTTAAGTCTATCCAAGGTCAGCTTGACACGTGGCTCGAAGATCTTTTGGCTCCTAGTAAATACAAGATTACACAACATCAAAATATAGAACTGTATCTATAAGATTTATAAACATGTAACAGATGAACAAAAAGTGTTCTCAAACTTAGTGTGGGCTTATCCTTTGTTTCAAATCAACTTCCAGCTGAGGAGAATCAATCTTTCTTCTGGAAAGTACAGATACAGAATTTGAGTATAATTGATTGTTTAAAACAGGGTTTCTTCTTTTCAGATTTAAATTAGAATTGATGGGTTTGTTTGGTATATGTTTTGGTATAAGTCAATCTGCTTTAAAGGTGTGAGCTTATTTTTCTGAATCCTGGAAGTCAGATTGGTAAATTCCTTATTGCTCAAGAGAAATGGATTGAGAAATGTCTTTGTGGCTGTTCTCCTGGAGTAGCTCCGTGCCTTGAGGAGGGACCACAGACATGAGATACAACTTTCAACTGGAGCAGTATGGCTGATTGCCAGTTAATTAGATGGAGATGATTATTGGTTTTTCCTCCTTCCTCCCTCCCTCAGCAAACATCGTCAGCTTCTGATCCTTGTTGGGACATTCTTTCCTTTGCTGCTGCTACAGCTGAAAGTGGGGGGCTTTTGGAAATGTATTTTAGCCTTACAGTAGTGGTATAATAACAGGGTAGTGGGCTCCTGGCTGCCTGTGCAGATTCAGGTGATGCTTCTCTTCAGTGTGTGTGCATCCATATGGATTATATGCATTTATCAATAATGATGTAGTCTGAAGTCCTCATAATAATCATACTAAAAAAAAGTGTTATATCAGAGAAACAATGAAAAAGAGAAGGTTAATGATTGTCAGGGATAAAACTTGTGTTTTCTCTGGTCAGACTAAGTGTTCTTCTGTAGCCTGATAGAAACTATGGGCTTGTGGCATCAGCTTTTGGTTTGAATTCTCTGGCTGTTTTTTTTATATGAGGCTAGAATTGACCTTCAGGGTCCCCCTTGGCTCCTAGTGTTAATCCCTTTGTGGAAATGATCATGAATTAATAGCTGTTAGCACCTAACAGAGAACTTACAATAGGAAAACAAATTAAAACTTAACAGTTATGAAAGTGACTTTAAATTTTGACCCTGCATTTGAAGGCATTGCATAAATATAATAACATATTGTCTGTGAATAACATGGGGGAATATAAAACGTACCGAGGTGCCTGCATGATGCCTAGAATTAGAGATCGCCATAGAGCAGACTGACAATATGTCGCTTTATTCTTCTAAAATATGTTCTCCGGGTTATGGTTAAAAGAATTTGAAGTGTGTCATTCTGAGCTATTTGTAACTGTTTAGGTTCTGTGGGAGTCATTTTTACAGAAAACATGTGGTTATATACTGTAAAAGATGGGGTTTGTATTTTCTTTATGCATCAGTCTTCTGTGCTATGTTTCAAAGCACGCAGGAACAGACGGAGGTTTGCTTTTGATACAACACAGCATTTAAAATTCTAGTATTGTGAAAAGGTTATGTATTATTGAAAGGCTGTAGCATGGAGGGTTTTTGTTTTCAGTATAAAGTTGCATTAAGATAATATTTCTTATCATGCTGCTAGAGATCAAAGTATTAGTATAGTAAATAATCCCCTTTGTCTAACATATCTAAATATATAGTTCTAGCTTGCATACTGTGCTCCTTACTTTAGGAGAAACCAAGAATTGATTGTGGGCTGTCTGCCAGCACAACAACAATTCGTCTCTCCATGTGGGAAGAACATCTTTTGCTGGCACAAAATGGGATTCTAGCATTGCCAGGAGTCGGTGCCACCTTTGCTATTCTACCATTGCCAGGAGTCAGTGACAGCTCCTTAATTACTGCTTTTGTCTGTGGCAATTTATCCTGTGTAGAGAATATGTCCTTTCTTAAAATCATTCAGTAATGATCCTGTGAATTTATAGTGTCTATACTCTGTTTACTGCCAAGACAAGCAAATGTGGTGTCTGTGTGTGCAAGGTTGCAATATCTTCATGTCTATGATATATACGTATATATTAGCACATGCAGGCATCTAAACTGGCATGTTGAGAATGGATGGGAAATTCTTCTCCAACTGTTGTTGGCCTTGCATGGCTGACATAGTTGTGCTACTGTGTGTAGAAGCACAACCAACCAAGCACAAATAACAGACCACTGAAAATACATCTATTACTCTATGGTTTCCTACACGATGATGCTCATTCCATGTCAGTTGTTTTTCTTCTGAGATATGCTGCAATAAATGCAAAGACTCAGGAGAAATCATTTTATGGGGAAGAATTGTGTAAAACTTAGTGTAAAGAAGGTTATTTAATATGAAACAATGGATTTTGTTCTAAGGTAACAGTTTGTTAATATTTTTATAGCAGAGAATAGCATAAAAACATAAATAGACTTTAGAGTTCAAGCCAAGTTTACCAATCTGAATTGATATTAAATGCAAGACATTTTGTCTAGTCAAGATCACCCAGTGAGCCTCGTGTAGCTTTGAAAAAATATCTGTAGCTTTCAGAGTGTTTTGAATGCACAAATGTTAAGAAAAGGCACTTAGGTAAGTCAATACATATTTTACCTTTTCTCTGAAACACTGTTGTTTAACTGCTGGTTTGAGATAACCATAAGGTGGAAGAGCTCAGATGGCTGTCTCATCAACTGTTCTTAATGAACATTATTTCCCCCTCCCGTTTTTCTAGGCTGTTCAATTAACCCCTAGACGATGGCTGAACCTGCAGGAGTACCAGAGCAAAAAACTAATGGCAGACCATGGGGTTACAGTTCAGAGATTCTTTGTAGCTGATTCTGCAAATGATGCCCTGGAGGCTGCTCAGAGACTAAGTAAGTTGGCTGATAATGGGAGGAATCTGCTTCACTAGATAGCAATCTGGAAAATAAATTGCTTTCTAATAAGTCGTACGCAATCTTCAAATTGATGCTTATTGAAAAGGTTTGATACATTGTGCAGACCATTAATATTTGCTAAATTTCACATGTGAACAGCAGTTTATAACAGCAATATTTCTTTCAAACTTTATTTCTAAAATGTTTTGTATGCACTCTTTAACTAACATTATTTATATCATTTTGAATAACTCAGAATTCAGAATAACTTCATGTATGCTTTCTGAGGTAAATTATTTGTTGTTGTATACTTGATATAACTTAAGTAACTGAAATAAATGAACGTGAGTAAGAAGTTGTTTCCAAATAAAAAATTGCTCTGTTAAAAAGTCAAGGGAGAAAAAGGCTGTGGACTCTATTTTTGGAAGATGTTCAGAACCCATTTGGACACAGTTCACTTTAGCTGATCCAGCTCTGGGCAGGTGGGTTAGACAAGACAGTCTTCAGAGGTCCTTGCAACCTTAACTGTTCTATGATTCTATAAAATATGTGGGGGAGAATTATAAAAATACATGTTTGCTCACGTGTATGTTTATGCAGATAAAGTGTAAGTTGAATTACCTGCCATCTTCAAGGGACTTGGCAGTGACAGAGAGAAGACCCTGCTTCTGGAACTTTGTTTTGTTTCTCTGACATCTTAATTTTAGTGCAGTGAATGTAGGATGGTAATGTGGTCAGAAATGAATTTATGTAATACCTTTTCTCTCAAAGGAAATACATTCAAGTATGTTTGTCACCCAATTCTAACTCTGAAAGAAGTTTTCTACTTTAATAGAAGTTTGCATATTTTCCTCTTCTCATTTACCTGTTGTTAATCTGTCATACATCAAAATGTCAAAGTACAGACATTATTATAGTTTAATTGTCTAGTAACAGGAAGGTTTTTTGTTTTATGCTTTACATAATGCACAAGCCACTTAATTAAATGCATTTCAGTTTTGCACACTGGGAAGTAAATTAATATGACTTATATGAGAGATCTCATCAGACCTCAAGTAAGTGAATAGGATTAGCATAATGTCTTGCTCTATCTCTATAATTTTATTAAGGTGATACATTTTTCAGTAATCAAAACCTTCTTATGTTAACCAGTATGTTTGAAAATATATTTGGAATGGAAATATTAAATGCTACTGTTATAGTCCTTTGTCAACGCAAACTCAAAAATGTTGACACAAAGCAAAGCTCATGGAATTGGATTTTTCTCATCTGGGAATCTCTGAGAAACAAGAAATACCATCTGAAGTTGTGGCAGGTTTTTCACAAATCTTACAGTATTTGAATTCTCTTCTTCACGGTTATACTCATAAATGGATTGGTTTGTCCTATAACTATTACTGTTCTTGATTCCTGGAACTATTTGGAGAAAAAAAGGTTACTCCATGAAAAGCAGCGAACCTTTTTTGGTTTATGACACCAGATGTTTTTGAAATGCCTTCTCTAGCTTGCCTGCTTTGCAAATCACAGAGATATTGGTCTATAAAAAAACCTAAAATATGTTGAAATTTAAAAAATGAAAATAGTGAAATATAAAAACAAATTAATGTCTTGCTAATAAAATTGTATCAGGTAAATTATATGTATTTTAACTGCCTTGACTTGTTAACACTTCAAAACATTTTCAGTCAGCAGTGCCTTTCTTCATTTTATATAATTGCATTCTAGAATCTGAATTACTGAGCATTAAAGAATTGTGGTTTATAGTGTGGAAGCTATTTCACGTTGAAATGATTGACACACTCCATTGATCCACTAAATAATTAACAATGTCCTCATAATTATTCTGATAGTGTTCTGCCCTGGTACTTTTAACATGCACTTTGAAAACTAAGCATCAAGAACACAAGTTTTGTTACTGTGGTCATTGCTGTTCCAAGATTTCGTCAGATTTATCTTCTTTTATGATCCTTCAGACTAATAGTATCTCTGTCACTCAGGTTTATCTGTACAATTCGATATGGGCTGCTGACTTCTGAATATGCAACCACCCAAAGTAAAAAATTATGGGTGAAACAAAAGACTTCAGTCTACAGGAAGCATAAAATATTCTAAAATAAAATAACCAATGGAGGCAGCTTCTGTTTGATAGACAGGTGTTCTGCAGTAAAAGATGGTGAAAAGAGAGGCCAATCACCCCTGCCAAGTCCTGCTCAAAAATCTGGTGTTGTATGTGCTATATGCCACATTGCAGCTGTCCTTAACTTTAGCTTCTGCAAACAAGGAAGGATGCTTGCCAATGGATTTTTAACTTAAAAATAAAGTTATCAAAACTTTAAAGGTTCAGTATTTTTCTTGTGAAAGAAGGTTCTTTATAGACTCATCATCATCAGTAGAGGAGAAACAACTATTTTCCTTTGTAATCTTACAGCATTACATCAGTCACCTGGGTCTGTGTGTGCGTGATAAAGGGGAATAGAAAAAGGGATAGCAGTTCCTGCCGTGGAAGTCTTTATGAAATGTGACATTCACAAACTAATTTCACAATTTCACTAAATACTACAGGCTCGACAGAGCTGTCTGTACTGCTGCAGTGCCTGTGGTTGCCAGTTTTGCTGCTGTTTGGTTTCCTGTTGGTGCAATGGCAAGAGATGGGATTAGATAATTTTTGCTGCCGTTCTCACTTGTCAGGAAGGTGTTAATGCTTGTGTTCTTGAAAGAGTTTGCCTTTACCCAGTATCAGCAGTCTTGTTATGGTTTGTTCATTTCCTCTGTTGCTCTCTCTATTTTTATTAATACGTACACTGAATACAGTGAATATTAATTTTCTCAGAAAGCTTTTTCAAAACTTACCAAAGCACAAAAGGCAGTCTACAAGGATTTTTTAAAATGGAATTAAAGGATTGGGTTTTTTTTTCTTCTAAGATAAGAATGGCAGATGTGAAGAAAATTAAAATGACATCACTAATATTGACTTCAAAAGAAGCTGTACACAATAAGGAATACAGAATTAGGCCCCAAGGAATTCATTGCCTTTTACGTGCTAAGCAATTTTCAGGTGTAACTTTTGTAGAGAAGGCGATATTCACAGAATACCAAAAATGCAGTCACAAATGCTTTTGTGTTTCATGTTAAATTTCCTAGCTTTTCAGGAGAGGAAAGAAAAAGACATTGTGTTGTTTTGCTGCAACAGTATGGTATTGCTTGATCTGCCATCTGAAGAAACACAACCTGTAAACAAGTCCTAAAAGATTTAGTGCAGGTATTTAACAGAACAAAGCGAAATATTTGGGAGCCAAGTTTTTGTCTGAAACATAAGATCTGGCTGTTCCTGTGTTAACTCACAAATCTTCTCATCTGATTCTCACTTAACGCCATGGTACATCATGGGCTTGTTTAGCCAGAGTAGGCATTCTTGCTGGTTTTTTTCCCCTCATGCTGGAGTATTGATACAAGTTAAAAAATCTTTGTATATACATACCTATACCCAGATTTTCAGGGTGTGTGCATTTTCATTGCCTGTATTGGGTACTCTGCATTATTTCAGGGTCCATCATTTTCTCAGTCTTCCCGACCAGAGGCCCTTGAGTCTGCTTCAGCTCTTGCACTGTTCTTTAAAGTTCTCCCTGATGGAGAAGTTATTAAAGGGAACCATCATTTTCAACTAGTAGGTGGACAAAGCTGAGAGGGATTATAATTATACTGGAAGGTGTTACTATGTGCTGTCAATTGGCTCTTTGAATCAGGAGAGGAAATACAGAGGTGGAGGAAAATGCTGACAATCCTAAATGGATGCTGGAAGCTTGGCATGCATTTCTTTTTCTGATTTTTAACAAAAGCAATAGAGTGCTGCCCGTTGCCACTTAGAGTGTTTCATTACATTTAGGGATCAATCAGGTGCAGTTTTCACACTCTATCACAGAGAAATGCAATTGAATTGAGTGCAAGGCTTTTATTTGCTCTTCTTTAAAAAAATTGTATTACAAAATATAGTATCTGCATATCCTATTTCTATTGCCTTATGCATGAAGGAACTCATAAAATCCAGCTTTGGACTAAAGGCATGCTTTTTATATCAGGCTGAAAGAGGTAAACATGTATTTTATAAAGAAGAGGTTTATTGAAGCCTCTTTCCATGAGGTCATTTACCTGTCACATATTATTCACCATTTTTTAGACTATTGAAAGAGGGCTCAGTCACGTAATCACTAGTCTCTTCCCTGGTTTACCCCTTGGCTATGTTTAATTCAGATGTGAGGCAGCTTTTTTAGATGCTGGTTTAGATCCCTTCTCTGAAAGTTCTTGTCTCCAGTACAAGTTGTGAAAACCACTTGAAAGCAGTGTATATTTAGAAGGGATCAAAAAGTGATCTTTATGTTAGTAATGTCCATTTTTGTATAGATTATGACAAAATTTTGGTGATAATGCTGTCTCCATTTAGTCAAAGCTTTTATGTTAGGAAAAATGAAATAGATCCTTGAACCTGAAGTTTCTGAGGACATTAGAAATGTGAATATAGGGGTGTGTTTTATTATACCAGGAAGAGCTTTTCTATAAGTATCCCCTGCAGACCAGTCCTCTGTTGTTCAAGTTGTTTTTAAGTGACTGCATTTCCTCCTCAGTCTTTGAGTTTGTTGGCTACTTATCTGACCTTTTCTTACTGTCACCACGTGCTTTGCATGATTTAATTCTCTTTCTTCTCTCCATCAGGATAGGTAAGAGAAGAATTGCCTCCTTCAGCATTTCTGCGATTTCCATATTTCTTTCTGCTGTATGGTTCACTGAGTAATAATATTTTTTCACCTGTGCGTAATGAATTATTTCTTAAAAAAAGCTATGTAGTTAATGGTTATAACTAGTTATTTTTCAGAGCCCCGTGGCTTATGCCTCTGTGCATATGTTGAAAAATCACATGTTGCTGAAATAGTGTTCCATGGAGCTATACGCAACGAAGTGCTTGCTGTTAAGGAACAGTTCTCCCATACGTTCTTATTTTCTCTGACAGCTTTTATTGAAGTTCTTTATACTTAAATTATGGCTTTCTGAAACTATCCTTTCAGGCAAAATAATCCTCTAAGTTATTGACTAATAAGATTCTGTTCTCAAATGGGTAAGTATTTAGAAAACAGCCTTTTAAATTTAATAGAGAACTAGTAGTGGATGAGCTGCCTTTGAACCATGTTCGACGTTATTGAGCACGAGTATTTTTTACTCTGTTTAGCAGGTTTTCAGTTAATGGATTTTCCCTTGTCTGAGTTGTGAAATCTAAGACTAGAGGGAATCTGCATTTTCCTGCAAGTCCTCAATAATAGGAAATGCCTGTTAATACTCTCCTACTCCCAGTTTTCATAAGCATCTCTTGAATGCACCCGTTTCAAAACTCCACAAAATTTGCCATCGTTTGTGGTTTTAATCTCTCTGTCCCTTGTCCAATTTCCTGTGTTTTCTTAGAGCCCTTTCCCTATTGTAGCCATTTTCTCTTTTTTCTTCCTGATGCTATCTTCTACCTTATGAGTTCTGATAGAGAAAAGCCTCTTCCTTTTTTTGTGCTAAACAGTCAATTATATCTTACCCCACTTACAATAAATATTTAGCAGTTGTGTTCAGCTAAAATCCACTGTATGTTTCTGTGCATACTATTTTTTTGCTTTCTGAAGTGCTTTGCTTCGCACTTCATTGCAAGCAAAAACCACCATTTGCTTGACACAACGAACTTAGAAATTAATGTTGCTTTGTATGATCAGAAAATAAATAATTGTAGCTGACAGTTCGAATAATAATTTTTTCTATATTTATCAACTTTGGTTTTATTTTTGAAAAAGTTTTTGAATTTAGTTGTGGTGGAAACAATTAAAGAAATCTCACTCATCTGAAAACAATGAAAATAAAAAACTGGAGTGTAAAAGTTATGAAGGCAACGCTGGAGAATGGTACCTATTTGATAGTGGCGTTTTTTTGTGGACATTCTTCATTTGCTCTCAGATTGCTTTTAGGTGCTTTAACTTAATCTGTCTTGGAAGCTAAAGCACACAAAGGCACAATTAAGGTGGAATTAGGGTTTCCATTTGAGGATTTGGTACACAATGACTGTTCAAACCACTGTGTAGTGGGACCTTTGTCCATGAACATGAACCCTAAAATACTCTTGCTTTCTCCTCTGTGTGTGTGTTTTGTTTGGTTGGGTTTAGATCTTGTAATTCCTGCTTGTTCTCCCTCCCCCTTGGCTTTCTTCTCCCTGCTGGGTTTTGTGCTAAGAAACTTCATTTCACAGAGGCAAAAAATGTGGCAAAATTGTAAGCACAGTGGAATTTAAGCAGTGGATTATCCCCGTTAAACCCTGCAAGGGGGCTCTTGTTCCTGCTCTTCAGCTTAGCAACTTTTCTCCACGTAAGCCCTTGGCACCCCTTTGAAAAATGGGCATCTGTCGAAAAGTACATGTGTTTGTTGGTAACGGCCACGTGTGTCACATCCTGCATGCCAGAAAAACAGGCAGAAAAACTTCCAGATTCCCTAACAGTGATTTTCAGTTTTATTCTTGTTGAAACAAAATAAATAAAAGATTTTTGTCAAAGCTTACCACAGGGTATTGTGTTGTTTCAAGTTGAATTACAAATCATTGCTTTATTAATATTTTAGATATGGAAATTCTTCAAAGGACCCTCCATCTCATGAGGAATTACAGAAATAGTTAATTTCAAATGCATTGTTATGAAAACCAAATCTGTTTTATTTTTCTTATCTGTTCTCTTTTTTAGAAAATTACATGCTGAGTGTGAGTCAGTAAATGCAAGCTTGAGACTGCTTACAATAGTTGGGTACTGTATAACCATTCTTCGTCACCAAATGTCTTCATATTCAATAGATTTATAGTAATATGAATAATGGCTGGGGGGCTAACAAATCAAAATCTCATTTCAGATGTCTGACACTAATGTTGTGCTGACTGAATGTTCTCTGTGTTGGATTTCTGATCAAATTACCAAAATAGCTACTTGGAAGTAACAACACAAAATAAAAAATATTCTAGAAACAGTGTACTGAGTTTTATAGTTAAATGACTGCTTTCTACAGCACACATTACAAATTTCAGTTGTGTTAAATATATTAGTGAATTTTTGTTTATAAAAGGTGGAGGTGGCAGAAGCCATAGCTCTTGATTCGGGAATTTTAAGAAGTGATTAAAAAAAATGCAACATTTCACAAGGAAGGTACAAGATGACTCCTGGTATTTATTCCAGACTTGTCACACCATATTTTATAGTTCTTCAAGGTTATTTTGCAGCTGCAAAAACCAGATGTGTAATTGAGAAGCAGCTGCATGAGATTCTCATTTTTTTATGCATAAAATCAGAACCATTAGACATGGTTTGTGTATAGGGGATGAAACACTAAGCAACAATTGTTTTCTCTGTGATACTAGCAGCAGTGTAAAGGGGAGAAATCACACCTTCTGCACTCTCTAGATGCCCATCTGCTTCTAAACATTTGGGGGCCAATTCTTGAAACTGAATTTCTTTTTTTTTCTTGTTTTTCCTTGTTTTTCTGGCTTATGTTGGAATGTATGTGATAAAGCATTTGCTTTGGCTTTAATTTGTAAAACCCTGTAGTAAAAATCCACCTGTGACACTAAATATTCTTTTTTTTTTTTTCCCAAATCACCTGTATTTATAGCTGCTGGTTTTGTCTGAATACCACAGTATATTCCCATTTGGGGATGTCTGTTCCTGATAGAAGATAAATTACTTGTACTGTACTGTTTTTTAGGATTCTTCCATCACTGACTCCATGTGTTTGAAGGCAGAACTGAATCCAAATTTTTCATTGATATAAACTACATCATAATTGAAGGAAATACCGGCTGGCTTGAACAATCACTTGTATTTTAGCAAACTACATAGGACAAGGTATAAAATAATGGTTGTTGTCCTGAAGCCATGTGCTGTTCTCACTTGAGGATTCTTCTCTTATTTCCTGTGAAGCATGATATATTTAATTAAAAGAAATGTATGTGTTTATAATTGCTATATCTTAGCATTTTTTGGGTAACAAATGCTGCAGATACTGGGGGTTTAACTTGTGATGGAAAAAATCAGGTTTTCAGCTGTCAGTCTGTAGTTTTTCCTCCCTGAGCCTCATTATTGTGGCTGCATTGATGGTGGGATCTTTGGGGTGACTGACATCAGAAGGATTGTGCTTCTTTACGTGGTATGAGCACTCAGCAGGAGACCTGTTTTAAGAATTAATTTTTTTAATGATGTTTATTGCTTAGAAACCTGAAATGAGATGACAAAGCTTCTGAGATGGATGGGTCTGCACTATGTAGTTCTGCATCTTCTTTGCAATCAGCCTGGCAGTGTGTAATCTCTTGTATAAGGGTGTCAGAAGTGTAATTGACACTTATGTCTGTAAAATGTGATGTGTGTGGTTTTTAAATTAAACTTTTTAATGGGAGTACTAGTAGTAAAATCATGTTGGTGTAAAATCTAAGAGCAGGGTGATGGAAGTCTAGAGGCGAGGACAGTTTATAATTAGTCCCTTTATAAAAGTGTCTGTTGGGTACTTACTAGAAAAACTCTTTCATGTGGTCAGTAGTTTGGTAGTAATTTTTTTTTCAAAGAACTACATATTCTGTTCCCTCCTCCATACCATGAACATTTTTGTCCTTGAAACTGAGTTGAGACTGCAGTTTCTTCTGCAAAGGGGGCAAATGCGAGATTGGCTCTGGTTGCCCCCTCATTGCTCCTGGGTGTATGGAGAGACCTTCTGGTTTGTAGTCAGGTCTCGGGCGAGTGGCACTTTAAAGTATGAGAGGAACTGAGTTAGGTTTAAAGAGAGTGAAACTGGGAAAGTTTACAAACAGTGAAGTTCTGAGTAGTGATACAAGTTCCTTCAAATTAGTAGTTGAACTTATGCTGAAAAAACCCGCTCTTACTCAGATGCTTTTCTTTAACTGAATTCTGAGTTATTGGTTTGTCTTTTACTATTTCTTCTGTTTAGTGTTTAAGACAACAGTTCTGGTTATTGCCCTACTTCGATAATCTAATAATTTCCCTCATCTCCACTAGTGTCCCCCAGGTGATGCAGGGCACAACAGGAGGGACTATTGTTGGATTTCTGTATATAATTCAACTAAGGAAGTTACTTTATTGTTTTTAATCTGTCAATTGTTTCTCTTAAATTTGCTCTGCCTTTTGTCTTTGTGGAATAGGAGTTGGTTTAGGATGGGCTGTGATTGCTGTGTAAGGATATTAGGTTGTACATTTGCTGTAAATGCATGTGGTTTTGAACCAAGCCAGAAATCTTCTCTTTCTGCTGGCCTTTCAGTTTGTCCAAAGTTTAGAGAACACACAATGTAGAGCCTCCACACTATGATTCGCTTCCCTGCTTTCCCTCCCATAGCCTCCTCCAGTCTATGAAGTAATTTTAACTGGTATTTTGCGAAGGTTAGTATGACTTGCAGGAACTTGTTTTATCTTTAAAGGTGGGAGCAATTTACAAGCTGATGTTCTGAATACATCACCAGTTGAGAAGTATGATCATAAGAGGCTGTGATTCTTTTTTTTTTTAGATAGATAATCTCTACCTAAAATGGTAGAGCAGTTTCTGAAACTGTGGATGTTCTGACACTTTGTTAATCTGCTACTTCATATTTGAGAAAGTGCTGTGAATTTAAAATATGTTTATCTACATTTCTTCAAATATTTGCAGTTTAAGAAAACTAAAATATTTCAACACACTTATGAATATGAAACGTGTCTTTGTAACCCTGCTGGATTCAATTGGGAGATATTATCTGACTTGCTGCCTCACACTATATTTTAAATGAGGCTTTTAGCCTTGAGAATGTCATCACAAAAAAACATTTAGTGAGAATCATGTTTAGCTTAGTTCCAGAAGTTAGCTATGCAGTTATTTTAAGGGATTTTTGTTTTGTTAAGAAAAATCTGAAGTTGCCAGTTTTACCTATATGTAGTGTACTCTACCCTGTCCCAGAGTTAAAGCCAGCTATTGTTTCTGGTGTCATTGTGAAGGAGAACATTTTTCTTGCACCTCCCCTGGGCTTAGTTGGACTGCTCACCTGAGTAAGATAAATAGGGCCAAACTTCAGGCTATAAATCTTAAATATACTTATTGTTCTAAATATTTAAGAACAGCACCAGGATTTTTACAAAGAGGGGAAATGCAGGCAGATGGGAAAATTTTACTGTATAAATAGTTAATAATAGAAAGTCACTGGGAAGATTCCCCATTAGTGCAGTGCTTCTGTCTGCTCCTTGCCAAGTCTTATCCCTCTGTTCCTCCAGTTACTCATCTGTGGCTTTTAGTAGCAGCTTTCCTAAACTTTCTGTGTTTAGTATTGTGCTCCACTGAAGATTATTTTCAAAATAAACCTACACTGTGTCTGCATGTCCAACACCTCACTTGTTCTTGTTACCACAGATAAGTCTTTTTACACGGGTTTTTGCTTTAGCTCATTAAATGTTCAGTGCGGTTTGCTTTTTGGCCTTCCCACATCTTACCTTTGGTATAATATGGCATTTGTTTTGTATGTGCTGGTATGTAAGTGGAACAGGAGAGATTTGAGACTGATAACTGCAAATTTAACTGTCTTAGAAAAAACCTGTTCTTTCTTATAACATTTTCTGCCCCCTATAAATACAGGCTTTTGTCTCATACCATAAAGTAATTTGCCATTTAAATATGGTAATTAACATGTGCTATAAATAACTCGCTTATTTTTATCTTTTGAGTGACATTCCTATTTGAAGTGCATATGCAGATAGTATTTACTTTGTTATTTCTTCCATCCATAAGAAGCTAAGTTAAATGCTTAGACACTTTTTTACAGAAAAAGGGTTTGGTTTTTTACAATTTTGAGATGAAAAAATTGCATGCATTTCATGTTGTCATTTTCCAAAATGTCTCTCTTGAGCTTATTCAGCTTTGTGTCTGTTTTCACAAATTTAATGTTTTGGGTTACAGTTTATAGCTATTTTTTATATTGATTTTTTGACCTTTAGTATCCTGTAAAGAGTGATATGTATGGGCTTCTGTAGACTGTAGTAAGTACTCCTTCAGAAAACTCTAGGCTGATGAAGAAGGGAAGTAAACTAGTCAACTTAGATACTAGAGAGAGATTTTTAAGGGCTAGGGTTCGGAAATAATGTAATAGGAGCTGGGTATCACTGAAGATGCCTATATGATGGGATAGCTGTGCAGAAAGGAATGCAATTAGTGCAGTTAACAGCAGGTAGGGCGATGCTTATTATGTGTTCTCTTGTCTCTCTATGAATTGTTCTAGCTATTTAGATCCCTCTATTTTTTCTATCTTCTTAAGTCAGTTATACCACAAGAGACTTCTTGGGAGTTAACTGTGACCATTATTTACACAGATGTAATTTATACTGCCTCAAATACAAGTTCTGAACTTGGCCTCAAAGTGAGAAGGTTGGAGTGGAAGAGATGGCAGAAGCAGGAACAAACATCATACAAAAATTTTGCCTTTTAAAGAAAAATTGCCCTATTCTATACCTGACACTTCAGTAAAACCTGGAACTATTTTCTGCAGAGTAGAGAAAAGTAATAATCTGCTGTAGCGGGTTTTTTTCAGTAGTTACCTCCCCTAATTTGTAAACCAGGCAGACACAACGAAGTGACTCTGTGTAGGACTTGAGAAGTGGATTTTCTGATGTGGTAAAGCCACTTGCTGACCTTGAGTTAATGAAATATTAACCAGTTCTTAACAGTTGTTGGGATGTCAGAGAGAGCATCTGGTTTTGAGGATTCATAGGAGGGGCCGTTGGGACGGCGTTTAAGTCACTTATTTGTTGTTTAAAGAGCAGAGTAGCTGAACCTGCAAACTCTCAGCTGGACTATGGTTATAAAGCTGATCATCTGCTGCTCCCAAGTTCAGCACAGATTTGATTCATGGTCCTGCTCATCTGAGGCTGAGAAGTTGCTGATCGGTGCCGTGCATCAGGAATGTGAACATTTGAGACGTTCTTGCTCACCTGTTATGTCAGTCCCTTTATAGGTTCAATAAGGGTCCAAAACATTTAAATCAGACGCACGATTCTCTTTCTCTGCAAACACAGCTGCTGCTTATTCCAATTTTACATTTTTTGGCCAGAAAAATTCCCTTTATATGTGAGTAATTGACAAAGCTGCAAATCCCACAGTTTGAGATGACTGCTCACTCGTTGTGATGTTTAGACTGTGCAATTTCATTAAAATATGTAGAATTCAAGTTCCAAGCATAATACCTACCTGCAAAGTCCCCACAGAGCTCATCTTGCAGTAAGGCTAATTGAAACAGCTTTGCTGATTTCAACATCACATTGAGATGCGTCTTTCCCAGTAAATGCTGACTGCCAAACCCAAAGATAATGCCTCTCTATTGCTTCTACGCTCATTTTTCTAGGCTAATTTAGTGTTACGAAACCTGAACAACATGAAGTCTAACAGTAATGCATATCGTTATGTCTTTGCTGGTAGGTTAATGATTGGAGCTTGAGATATAAATGCTAAGCTGGTGAAACTGGTGAGTAGGGTGTTTGTATTCCCTCAAAGCATGAGGAAAGATCTACAGGGCTACTGTATGAGGAAGAAACGTCGGCTTCTGAGTAACCAGTTCAGCACTACTACTGACAGATTTCTGTACGTGAGTGTATATAATGCTTTTTATATCCTTTAACCAACTCAAAAGTGCCAGACTTTGCTTGTCTTACGTATCTTCTTTGCAAGTTCTAAAAAGGTAATTGTACATCTTAAGGGGAGTCACAGTTGTATTCCTTGGATTTAAACCTCTCAGTGGTTGGCCTCACTACAGACTGTTCAGCCACAATTGATACAGGATTTGGTATGCTCTCTAGCAGACTCTTCTGAATAAAATCCTACGTGACAAATCAAACGCTGAATTGATTCAAATGAAATGCTTGGGCAAAGCTGTGCAAGCCTTTCCAAGTTTGTCTCCTGAGAGATTAGAGAGCCTGGAGCAGTCAAGGGGAAGTGCTGGAAACCCTGCGATGGGCAGGAGGTTCTTCTGCTTCTAAGGGGGCATTTGTAAAGGTGTGTGTCCTCAGCTTTCCTGTAGGGTTCAACAGCAGTTTAGCAGTTTGTAAGCTTGGCTATCTTCAAGAACTTAATAAGAATTTGTGCAGGTAACACAGGGAATTGGGGCTCCATAAGCACCAATAATGCCTGTAGATGTTAGGGAGCTTCTTTGTTTTCTAACAATATCAACGCTTTATTATGAAATGCAAGTTGTGACTTGAAGAATTGAATAAATTCATTATTAAATTAAATAATTTTGGTAACACAATGGATTAAAATGTGTATTTAATAATAATAGTTGGCCTATTAGAGGACACAGTATTTCCCATTCAGTGGTTAACTATTATATTTAAATAAGATGATAGATGGCATTGTGACAATGAAAAATGTCTAAGGAGGTCACTGACTGCATGGTGAGCATGGAGAAAGAAGAAAGAAAACTTTTAAGTAGCAAAGTTTATCTTTGAGAATTATGTGAGAATTTGAGAAGCATGAAATGGAATAGTTTAATTTTTTGTAGAAGTCATGGCTTCCTCTGGTGACTCAAGATTTCTCTTAAAAGTTACTATATCTTTAGATAGTCTTCAGTGAGACATAGGCAAATCTCGTGAGATTTGCACAGTTCTTCTGTTGGTTTTATTTATATGCTCTTAGTACTGTGTAACAGTTGAGTAAAACCAGGAGGAGCTTTTCTACTATTGCTTCTCCCTGTGACCCTGTAGCAGTATCGCTATTGCTAGCAATGGGCTGTGACCTCTCTTCAGTTGCAGAGCCTCAGGATTGAAGCTGGTCAGGCTTTCTCTCTCTGAGCTTTTATTCACCTCTTCCAACTTTGATTTACTTGCTTTAGCTGTAACAGCGTTTTTTCTAATTGACAAGGTATCTGTGGCTAATTTGGTTTACTTCTGTTTCTCTTTGTACGATGCCACTGTGGTTTTACAACTTCTGCAGTGATGCAGCACAGAGGAATACAGAGTTGATGTTATACAGGATGGGGTGGAGCAGAGTTACAGGTACAGGGTGACAAGAGCCAGAGCACGGGCTGGTGCTGGAGATCCCACACTTCTAACTCACACATGGTCAGTTAAAGCAATGCAGGCCACTAGCAAGGTAAAAGAGTCCTACTGTTAACAAGGAAAACAAAGAACTGGTATCTAATATCTGTAAAAAGCACTATATATATCAAATTCAGATGACCATGGACCAGTGGAGAAAAGAACAAAATTTTAAAAGTGTGGATCCAGAGCGAGGAAGAAGAAACCATCAAAATGAACATCATATTCCTCCAGATAGTGATGACTTGCTCTAACAGCCCTAGACCAGAATGAAACTGTCAACCTTTGGACCAAAAGGAGCACTGGAAAGGTGAGAGTAACAGCAGCAGAAGGGGTAGAAATTAGGAAATAGTTGTATGACAGCTATGAGTGCCTTATTATTGAAATAGGTATTATTTCTTGTTCTACAGTAAGTAAAGCTGGAATATTTTTTTTTCTATTAAATTGTTAAGATTATGGCTGTACTTAGAATATTCTTGGTTTTAGGTGTAGTGAAATAAATAAGCTGTGCTTTCTCTTTGGCTATAAACAGGGTTTTAGGTATAGCCTTGCTAGTAGCATAGGTTTATACACACACCTCACAAGTATGACTGCTGCTTCCTTGAAGCACAGTTTCTATAACTCTAGGAGGTTTGTGAGGTGTGTGTGCTTCTCTGCAGGAGGCTAGTATTTGGGGTTTTTAAACACATTCCCCCCACAACTCTTTTTTTTGTTGTTGTTGTGAAGTCACATTCAGTACAGTGAGAGAGTTCCCCACCTGAAAATATTTTTTTACGAGAACAAAAAGATGGTTTCTTTTGTGCCTAAAGAAAGAAATAGGCTTATGTGCAGGAGTGAAGGATCTTAAATAAAACATCGTGCTTTTTCTACTTTAGTTCATCTGGGAAAATCAATTTTTGGTTCTTCAACTGCAAAGAAAGATCAAAAGGAAAAACTGACAACCTAAACAAAGGGCAAGGTGATACGGGCTGCTTGCACTCCTGTTCCCTGGTGTGCTTCATACAGGCACTTTTCCAAGTAGAATACATTTACAGAGGAATCAAGGTGGGGTTTTTGTGTTTTGTGGTTTGTATTTTTTTTTCCTCTGAATCAACAATGTTGGGAGTAAAAGTGACCTGAATATAAAAGTAGAAAAATACTACTTTATATTAATTTTGTGAAGCTCTCTGGTGCTAGTGTGAGGGACAGTTATCAGATGTGTCGGGTTCCTTGCTACAGAATACTTCTGTTTTAAAGAATTGTCATTGATTTTACTTTGCTAAAACTGGCCAAAGCTATCCCTTTTTTTTAAGCATCTTAGGTAATGCAAGAGGAAAAATACTGTACCCTGTACAGTTGGAGTACTTCTATTCTTACTTAAATGCCTTGCAGGATACATACTCTAATCTTCATATAAAAATTCAGGTTTTTATATGAAGTTTTGCCTGTGGACGGAAACTTTATGGAGATTGGCTTTTCTGCTTCGTATTGAATCGTGTTTTTACCTTTTAATAAATAAACCGTGATTTATTCTCATAGTCTCATATTTACAAGAGGGAAGAGGTTAAAATGTCAGCAGGAAAAATGGAAGGGAGGTGTGTGAAAACTCTTTAAAACACAAACAAAAAACCACCCCAAACTGAAAAACCACTGGGAGGACATTTCATGAAGTACATTAATTATCTTATCCATAAATATAAAAAAATGAAAATAATTATGAAAGTATTTGACTTCAGTGTATTTCCACTTTTTGGAATTATTGTGTAGGCATCATCTTTTTTAACTATACTAAATGTTAATTCAATGGATACGGTAAATATGAAAAAAAAATAAGCAGACTGTGTCTGACTCGAGGTGCATCGTTGCAGGAAAATATTTTTGTATGTATGTTTTGAATGAATCTGTTTGGGTCTTTACCCATGCAGGCAGAATGTATTTCCATTTGGGACTCTGTACTTTGGCATGTTTTGGCATGGGAGAGATGCAAATAACTATCTACAGAATGCTCATTTCAAATACAGATGGTCTGAAGTTTCAAAAATTGTAGCTGGCAGCTCTGGGGTATTTTGGAGAGTCTGGTGTTTTCAGGGAAGGGTACTCTGCACTGTTGCATTTCAAAAACAGAACCTTTAGAAAATGCTTCCAAATTACTGTCACAAATGACTAGTGATTTTTAAAGTTTAGGCCTGTGATTTTTGATCAAGACCTCTTCAAGCACTGAGAAGCTCCAGGACCACCTCTTCAAGTTGAGTGTGTCCAATGAAAGCTTTGAAAGCAAAATGAGTGATTTTAGACCCCGTGCCTGTGTAAGAGCTTTGCAAGGCTGATGTCGATATTACTTAAGCAATAAAAGCCTGGCTGTGTTTGATCTACGTAGATTTTAAGCCACTTCCAACTACTTACAGTTTAACGTGGAGTTAAATCTTAACGTCTGATGACAAATAATGTTCTGAATTAGGTGAGTAACAAGGATGCCACGTAGAAAAATGATTCAGTAGTAATGAAATGTGCTTGGTTTTCTAACTGTAATAATTTGCAAGTTTTTTCTTCGTTTGCGTAATTGAGTGTGTAACGGGATAGTTCCTGGGAGATGTTGACAGGAAACTGCCATCTCTGGCTGCTCCATCTGCGATAACACAGATTGCATTGTGGTAGTTTATCACTTAACCTCTTGGACAGGAGAGCCATAGAGTTCACTCTAGCTCTCTGCTGAAAGTAATCCACTCTTAATTTTCAATTTTATTTGTTGTCCTGTTTCTTCTTTCATTAGGCTAAGACAGTTGAGAGCTTTATGAAAAGTTTATTGCGTGGAGGACACATGACTAATATGAGTGGCCAAGGTCAGAGCCTCAGGTGTCTTGTTCTCTCTATCAACACCTTTTCTGTACCACTGGCTGAAGCTTTTCTCCAGAGCTGCACTGTGTGGAGCTATGAAACAACCCACTCCTGGGGGAAATTACTTTATTTCACAAGATGGTTCAGGTTCATCACAGATATTCTTCTCCTGCAGCCAGGTCCCTTGTCCCTTGTCAGTTTTCCTAGGTTACAAGCACGTTAACAGCACTTTGTCCTGGGGATGGTGGACCTTCATGCTTTGTTCTGTCTTCTGCTTTGGCCATTTGAGACACCATACAGGCTGCCTTGCAGGGTGGAGCATTTCATTTTACATAGGTCATTTTTCTGTGACATAGTAGGGTTAGTTAAATCTACTTGCCTTCTAATAATGCTCCCTGTGCTGAAAACCCAAGAAACTGTTGGTACTTCAACTTTGCTGTGGGCTGCAAGTGAGTAGGACCTAACCTCAATTTCCTTGCTGCTGCTTAAAAATTCCTTTAGCAAATTCAGAGTTGGGTCTGTAAAAGTCAGTTGAGGTAACATCAGAAAACCAGTTTGGTGTTGGTCAATTGAAAAGATGATTGTAGATGTTCAGTTTTGGATCAGTGGTAATAAAGTAAAAGAATATTATTGTGTGTGTTATCTGATTTCATTTCTCGTGTATCCAATATGTTTGGCTTTAAAACTCTGGTTCAGAGCCTGCGCATCCGATTCACTTTGAAGAAAAATCTATTGATATCAGCACAGCTGCAGTTGAGATGAATATGAAAAACAGTCTTCCCTTGTGAAATAATAGGAATTTGTATATACAAAGAAGAAGAAAAAAAAAACCCACAACAGATTGTGTTAAAAAAGAAAGTACTGAAAAAGAAAGTAAGGAACATTTTAGATGCATGTGGATTTGTTTAGGAAAAGTGCTAGAGATAATGTTTCTTAGGAGGGAAAAATTGGAAAAAAGATGAGTATAATTGATAGCTACTTTTATATCTTTAATTTAAATGAAATCAATGATTGCTGTTAGACGTAACTCTTTGGGATAAATGGCAACACCAAGGTATACGATTAGCAGTGTTCTGTCAGTAATTTAGCAGGGAAAATGCTGTTTTTTCAGTGTTTGTTGTGAGTTAAAACATTGATAAGGTTTGAACTTTTAACAATTCCACAGTAAAAAAAAAAAAAAGTCAACCACTGGGATTTTATTAACAACCAAAAATAGTGTTACTGATTTCAGCAGTAATCCAAAGGCAGCACGGGATTTGAATTCTTATCCTTCTCTTGTGAGGGAAGTATGAAGGTGTGTATCCAGGGTGAATCAGATCATAAATTCAAGTCTTGAAATTGCCTTGTAGAACGCACTCTTTCCATGGTTTTATTGGATAGGTAAAAGTTGAAACATGAGACCCAGTTATTTCTTTGTATAGCCTTAATCAGCTAATTAGTTACAGGCCTCTTAAGATCTTCAGGAAGTACTTAAATCTACCCCCTCTTAATTGATGAAAATGTGCACTTATGTGGTGTTACTTAGAAAATTGTCTTCTTTCAGACTTCACATATTTTCTCTAGCAAAATAGAGTATTTTATTTAAATACCTGGAGAACTTTTAAAAGCAATTGTGAAAGTCAAAACAGACAAATGGTTATGACCGTCTCTGAGGTAGTGTGTCCTGCAAAATGGTTGTAGCTCTTCTCTTATGTGGAAGCATCTGTGAAGAGCTGTTTTGTACCCAGATTGCTGCCAAATATTTTCTACCATTGCGTTTCATGTCCTAACTTGGATTGAATTATGGAGAACGTGCTGTAGGTTCTTGACAATCTAAAGCAAATGCCAGCATGAGGTGAGCTGACTCCCTGCCTAATGCAGATAGACTCTTTGTTTGCACCAACTGCTGCATATATATATATATGTATATATTTCCAGGAAGAAATAGTATGACTGCCAGGGCTCACTTTCCTGTGTCTTTGGCAATGTACCTATAAGATTAGTGGTTTAAACCAGATTGACTTTAGTACAGAATTTCAGTTATTCATAGTAACAGGAAGATCCACACACCGCTCAATAACAGGGAAGCTTTTTACAAAAGGAACACCCCATTTCTTATGCTGTGACATACTGTCTAGACACCTATATGGATTTGACATTGCCCCTTCATGACTGAGTGGTAAGGTATAGCAGTAATTATGTCTGGCTTGATGCAAGTTGGTGAGACATGTTAGACTTAAAATATGTTGTGGAAGTGTAGATTTTTGGGAAAAGATTGTTACACTGGAAGCAATGTTGCTGAACATTCTGTTCTCTTTTAATAACTACGTTTATAAGGTGTCTGTATATATATCTGTATGTGTATACATATAAATTATTAAATATGCATCTAAATAGACCTGTGAAGTTCTTGGGTATGTAACCTTGCTAAGTGCTTTTAGGTTATAACAGCACTAACTGAGATTACGGGGACGACTTTAATTGAATATTTCTGTATTTATTTATGCAAACAGTTGTCAAATTGAGCTCTTTTTTAATTAAAAAAAAAAAGCACAAAAGGGAATTTTTTTTCTTCTTTTGTCCCTTCACTCACCATAGTTTTTATTTTCTCTAACTTAAAGAGTGCATATTGCATTTTAAGTTTTTTAGATTAATGAAAGTTGTATGCTGGAAAATCTCCATAATGTGTGTGTATATAGAAGAAATACAGAGGTGTTAGGAGAAAAAATATTTCTGTGAATATGAATTTGAAAGGATGTTAGATTTTCTTCTCTTTGGCTTATCTTCAGTATAGCCTCAAAATGTCTTCCTACTAAAGATAAATTTGACAAAATCGAACTCCTGAGAATTGACAGAGATCACAGTATACAGTATTTTTGAGTGCAAGAATTCTGCAGATTTAAGTAGGTGTCTATTTTGAAAGGGATACAGTCTCAATGACTTCCAAATAGTCCATTGGTGCCTAAGTTTACGATCTATTTTCTTCCTAATGCTTTTTTGTTTAGCAAAATCTCTGTTAATATTTTCCCCAGGAGATGTGCAGAAGATACGGATCATTTATATTAAGAGTGAACAAGTTGATGTCTGACTGTGCTAGAGGTGGATATCACTTTTCAGGTACCCAAAGCCAGGGCGTGCTCTGCTCGTCTGGATTCCCTTGCCAGGCAATAAAACACTTCTGCCCATTAGTTTAACTTCCAGCAATGGGCAGTAGTAAAAGCTGTTATTCGAGGTGCTTCTAAGGAATTTTCTCTTCCTATATATGTTTTTTTTTTTGTCCAAAACAGTCTGATGAGGCTGGTAGCCCTGTTATTTCAGTTTTACCATAAGCGAGGGAAATTTTATCTAACTTCAAGTGCTCCCGGATCTAATTGCTCTGCAGTCAGCACATAGACAGGGCATAATACAGGGCAGGAAGGAAGAAGGTGGCTGTTAGGGGATCATCTAGAGCAACAGCTTAAGTTTCATTTACTTGGAGTTTTTCCATTGCAGTTGCATGCCTGTGTTGGATGGTGTGAATTCTTACTCGCTGAGAAATCACAGGGTCCTCCAGTGAGTGGAAAGGCTCCCAGATCCCAGTCTGGTCTCTGCCACAGGGATGTGATTTCTCTGGCTGGCACAGCTCTGCAGATACTCATGGCTGGGTAGGGGCTAAAACTGCTAACAAATCTGTGCTGTTGGTAAAGATTAAGAGTCTCAGAATCATGACACAAATCTTCATACAAGCTGTTGTTAGGAAGTTCCAGTTTCAGAAGAAAGATCTTAGTTATGATCTTTGGGGCATTCACTGTGATTAACTACAGCATCCAGGGGCTGGCTTGGACCAGGAATGTGTGAGTGGGGAAAAGGCTGAGGAAGTGTTTGGAGCTCCCTGGACACCTGCAGACGTTCCAAAGCATCATTTCTTTCATGTCATTGCAACCATATGTATCTTTATGGGGTTTTTTTTAGTGCCTAAAGATTAGAAAATATCTTTTAATTGTTATTTATGAAGCACCATATGGCTCTCTGTAAATTTGGCTTCTCATGGAACAAGGAAAATGAAATTAATTGGAAATCACACTCAGGAATCTATTATTAAGCTAATAGAGCTAACAGCTTGTCCAGTGTGCTCATACAGAGCAAGTTGTAGTTGTGTATAATAACAAGAAACTCTTTATAAATCCACAAAGGAAACTAAGGGGCAAAGAGAGGCCTAGACAAGAAGAGAAGCTGGGTACATGGATACAGTGGGTGGTCATGAATGGTTCAGCTAACAAGCTCGTGGTTATAATCCAGGATGGTCATTAATATTTTCTTCTAGTTTCATGAATTAAAGGCTCACCTCAAGGGATAAAAGGCTTTTGTCCTATTTTATTTAGTTTCATCTTCCTTCATAATAGTAACCAGGTAGGAACTTGTTTGGTCCACCCACATTATTGCAAGTTTGTGTCTCTTTTGTGGCTCATGTTCAATGACTAGTGGCAACAATTTAAAGGTGGGGTTTTTTTAATTTTTTTCTCATAACCTCTCCTTATATGCAGTGAGTCTTCAGTGCTGAATCTGTAAAGTTTGCATTACCTTGCTTCCAACAAACAGTCAAAATTGAAGACTTGTAATACAGTGGCATTAAAAAGAGGAAATCACCAAGATGAAAGACTGTAAAAATTACTGAGCTATGAAAAGCACAGTGGAACTTTTTTTTTTTTGCTTATCTGGAACATTCCCTAAATTGCCTTTCTTCAGTGTTTTTAAAAAGTGTCTGCAGATGGTCTGATATTAGAGAAAAATATCACAGAACAAAAAAGAAATCTGGAAAAAATGTCTGAGGGAAGTTATTTTTCTTAGAAGACTAATTAATATTGTCAGGACTGTATTGTTAGGGATGCAATTTGAATGGCTTTCTGTTGAATATCTCAGCACACTGCATAGTGTGAAGGAATTGTAGAGGCTGATTAACTTTATGGGCCTGTAAAAAGAACACTGTTCAAGTAATAAACATTTGACACTTGATCTTCTAAACAAATTTTTTTTTAGCTTTGGATCTAAATTCACCAGTGTATCATTGATCAGTGAAATGTCCTTTTTATGGAACAATTAAGTCTGAAATATTGAATTAAATATTAAGAGACTCTTATAATGGGTCTTCTCTTAGCATTTTCTAATATTAGATTATTTTGGCAATGGCTTCTATTTCACATATGTGATAAGTAAATGAAAATAAGAGGAGGATGATAGTATGTTGTCTCCATTGTTAATTGTGCTTAGTGTATTACTGGTGTTATCTGACATCAAGGTATTAACAGTTGTGCTTGCCACAGATGCAACTTCATCTGCCTACAGTAGTTAATAGTTACCAGTTGCCAGAGGGCTAAAGTATTTCTTTTTGTACTACATAATGTAGTAGGGTTTTTTTATGAAATTAAAAGCTAGTTACCATGATAACCAAAATCAATAATCCTTAGGATTTTAAGCAAACTGCAGGAAAATATAGCCAGGAATAAATATGCTTATTATTCTGCCTTAAATACGTATTTCTCTATTTATTTTTGTATTCCATTGTCTCATGTCATCTTTAAATGTTTATGTGGTGAGCTTTCTCTGTCTGCTCCAAACTTGGCTAACTCTAGTTTTCTTGATCTGGAGCTCTAGAAATGAACACGCTTTTGCCCAAAATCTCCAATTAGCAAACCTCCTCTTGACAGGAATGAAACAGCAGAACCAATCCAGATACTTTTCTTCTTGTTCTGAGTGAAATTCCTTGCTACTCCAGATGGCTGGAGCCATACCTGTTCATCACTTAAGTCCCAATTATATCTGCAAAAGAACTTAAATGTCACATAGCCTTGTGCGAGGCCTCTGCTCAGCATCTCTGTTACCAGATTTTATTTCTCCATCTGAATTTTACACCTGCGATCAGATGTCTGTTAGAAGCCATGCTGGAAAAAGGTTATTTCTTTAAAATGAGATAATGTTTATTTTCATTGTGGAGTGTGCTATTCTTTTCTTCTTCAGGTAGAAAATACCTCAGTAAACGAGACTACATTTGAGTGGTAAATAATGTGGTCTTAAAAACATTTCCTTTTAAGCATGTAATTCTGGTCGTTAAGTAGTTCATTTTAATGTGGAAGAGGTGAGGGAAGGGATGTTGGTGGTCATTAGATTTTTTTGGGAGAGGGAATTGTGGGGGTTTTGTTTTATTTTGGTTTTTTGGTGGGGAGTAGGAAATCGGTGTCATTTTTTTACTCCTGTTTCAAAATCAGAGCCGGGTATCAAGGGCGTACATAGAATAGCAGCTCCAAAGTAGTACTTCCCAACTTTCTGTCTTTAGCACTACTGAGGCAGACGTAAATTCTTGTATGTGATCATTTTCCCATCCAGATGTTTCCCAGATAATGACCAGTCTAACATGATTTTCTTCAGAGGCACAATAAATTATTTCAGCAACACTTTGAAAACTTTGTACTTAATTCCACCCCATAAATTGGATAATGAATCGGAGTACTGGAGAACATTAAGTACTGCTGGGCTTGATTTAGATTTGCTGGTTTTGTTACGTGTTTTCTAGTTTTGGGTGTGGACTGATTTTTTTAATTCTTTTTAAAGGTCCGAACAGCAGAATGTGTGGTATCTAATGCAGCCCTACACAGTGAAACAAAAACTAAGGAATAAGGCTAAGAGGTTGAGCAGAACTGTTTAATGGTAACTGTTTCTGAGAGGGAAATGTTAATTTGCTGGAAATGTAGATTTTCAGCTAAGAGCTGTTCAGTATTTTCATTGCTTTGGGTAAAAATGCAAACCATAGAAGAGCTTTAAGTTTGGAGCTTCATTAACAAATTATTCATGAACATGTCAAAGTCCCACTCAGGGAAATATTTATGCATGCACTCCAGTGCCAAGCTGGCATTACTGTATCCTTAAAATTAAGGAGATAACTACCGGTTTTACGAAAGCATCAGTATTGTGTCACTCCAGATTATCACAAAGAGGAGAAATGGCCACTGCTGATGTGGTGTTGAATACCATGGAAGCAAGGAGGTCCCCTGAGCCTGGGTGGTGCATGCATATCTTAAGCTCTCTGGTCAGTTTGTCCAGGTATTTACAAGGCAGTAAGAGATGTTGAAATCCTTTGAAGGGGCTTAGTCCTGCCGAAGGATTGGCAGAAACTGGATCTAAAGTTTCTCCAACTTCAGATGCCTCCCTTTTAGCCCATGGCCTGTTCCTTGTCCTTCTGAAGGGCTACTGGTTGTGTGCCCAGCCACCACTGTGTGATCTGCTCCACATTTCTTTTAGCTTTACCTTCCATTTTAATGCTTATTTTAAAATGAACTTGCTGGGTGTAGCAGGCCTGTATGTAAAGACCATGCCCAGCAAAGGATGAGTGATCAAGCCATATTTTAACAGGGTTCACCTGCCACATATATTGCATTATGAATTTGTTAATACTTCTTAAGTAATGGTGGTAATGTTGCAGTTGTCTTTTCTCTCTGCTTTTTTGTCTTTACTTGTTTTTTTTGCCATGTGAATTCCCTAGTGTTTTGCTTAGGCTTCTTATTTTGTACTCCACGTTTCAAATATATTTTACTAAAACCCTTATGCTTTAAAGTGAATTATGAAAAACCTAATGTATGCTCCCCAGTTCTTATATATTTTCCACTAAGTCTTTTTTTTTTTCCCCAAATCATCTCTGCAGTTCAATAACAGATAAAAGAATTAGAATCAGTCGGAGAAGACTTTTGTGCTTTACATGTAATCACAAAGAATGAAATTTTGAAAGCATTCCAGGAAAACAGGTGTGTGTATTGTTGCAGCGAGGGGCGAGAACAGTGTTTGTTCTTAATGACTGCTTGACTTCAACACTACAGATTGCATAAAACCTGTTCTCTGGATTGCATTAAAACAAATGCTGGTATGGTATTCAATCAAGAATTTAGGACACAGTTGAATTGCCTGAGTTATGCTAACTTTAGAATATGTTTTGTTTACAAAAAAAAAAGTTTGCAGGGTATTTTGTCAAGGAAAACTTGAAATCTCTGTAAGCTTTAAAAGGGGAAGATACAAAGAAAACTGACAAGATATTATTTTCACTAGAACTTTTTTTTTTGGTAGTTCAGGGAAAAGGGGAGGGTGGAGAGCAATGAATGCCTAAAGATCTCATAAAATGTCAAATTTTTAAATGACTGGTTTTAGAAAGCAAGTCTTTTGATGTATCTATGTATTTCATATTTATAAGAAAAACAACTACATTCCGAGTCTACTAAACCACACAATTTTTCTTGCCCATATTTCTCAGGGCATTATAAGTTGTCCTGAGGATCTTCCATGGTGGTGTCAGGTAATAGGGATCACAGCCAAGACATGATTGTTTGCTTTCTTTGCTTGCTTTTACAGTCTTAAAGGGAAACTGTCAGAATAAAACTGGTGGGTGTAATGGCAGGAGAGCACTGTGTCAGTTTGCATGGGTTTTTCTATTTTGTTCAGTATTTACCATGCAATATGCTGCAGGGTGCCAGGTTGACATTGCTGTTACGGAAAGGGACCTTCTCTGTTTTGCCCCTAGAATGGATGTTGTCTGAGAGCTGGCAGAAGAAGTTTCTGCTCACTTGTTGGAAAACTTCAGCGTTTTCCCACCAAATGATGAACTTGTCCCCCTCCTGATTGAATTGTCACCTCTTGAGTTTGTCAGCAAATATGACAAAGAGTAGTTTCCAAACCCTGTGCCTACTACAGAGGAAATCTACGTTAAAAATAATGAAAACTTGGGTTGAAAAGAGAAATTGTTAAAGGCTGGAAAATATCAGATATAAGATTTCCCATGGACTTTTAAACAAGCACATACAATGAACAATTTTAACATGAGAACTTTTTTTTTTTTGATCCCTGCCCTAATGTGCTTATTTTTCTGTCATTATACTGATGCTGCTGGATCTAGTGAGGCTCTGTTTGCTGTATAAGCAATTTATCAGGTTTAACTTAAATGTAGGATATGTGAATACTTGATTACCTTCCCTTGCTTTGAGAAGGTTTAAGAATGTAATATTGAGTGAGCTTTAGCTTAGCTGATTTTTAACTAGCTTTAAAATTTTTATCACCAGTGAAGTGTGTAGTAATGGTTATGAAAGCAATTAATAACAGTAGTGACAGAATCAAGAGACTGACTAATTTATCATTATAGATTTTAATGAGGCTTATAATCTAGCAATAAATATACAATACATTCAAAAGTATGGTGTTATAAAAAGGATGATTTATTTAACTTTAATTCTAAACTAGTCTCAAAACCAAAGGTAGAAGAAACTAGGCATGTAAGAACAGAATTCTTTTTGGTATTACAGAGTAGAAGAATTAAAATAACTGACAAGAGAAATTTAATTTAAAATTAAAGGGGGTGTGTGTGTGGAAATCAATTATTTAACTTCATTCTAAAGACCTTCAAGCACACCAGTAGTTCTGTAGATGTGGGAGGTACCTTCTTGAGGACAGCTTCTTTCTCCCATCTCAATCTGCTAATTTGGCAGAGTGTGGGAACTGTCTCAGGCTCTGCATCCCTGGAGTACTCAGAAGATGGGGAGCAGTAGAAGTGGGAGCAATACTTGCTCCTTGGGAAAAGCTGTCTCAGATTTCAGAGCAAGTTTGTGTAAAGAGACCCAAATGTGAAAAGTTATTACAGCAACTTTTAAGATTCAGTGTTCAGCTTGGGAATTAGGCTGTATTTCCATTTTTTGCTACTGTATGATGTTTATTATCATCTTCCTCACAACTTTTATTCTTCTCTCTTTCCTCTCATGCTCAAGTAAGTACACCAGAGTGTCTCTAGACAGAGGTATTGTTAAAAGGTAATAAGCACCTGACAGGTTCTTGTCTGAGCAGTACAACTGGAGGGCTAAAATTTGGAAAATTAATAAAGCCAGCCTTTCCCAAAGGGAAACTAGAAACTCAGGTGGTAGCATTGGTAGCATTAAACCAAGAAAGAAGCAAGCAACAACAGTAGAACAGAATGGATGAGACCCAAAAAGTAGGTTTCCTTACTGTTGGATCAGATGAAGGTAGGTTAAAAAAAACCAACCCAAACTTGAACCTTCCAGGGCTTGTAAGGGGAACCCTGTGTTTTGGAAGACAAGCTCTGAGCTGCAGAGCTGCAGTTTGGGAGAGGTTAGCTAGCCTAGAGGACACTTGAGGCTTTGCATCAACATGAGGAAACTGAAACAGGAATGGCTGGTAGACATTCTGGGTGGTGGCTTGTTCTTGTGCTACACAAAATGAAGTAGAATTGCTGTCAGAATGTGTCTAGTATCTGTCTTGTTTTCCTCAACTTCTGTGTTATGAAAGCTAAATGGCAAAATGGGGGGGGAGGTAACCTTGCTTTTGAAAGGGAAACACTGAATTTACTGCCATGTTTTAAGAAATCAGTGTCCAGCATAGGTAGCAGGGAGATTGAATCAGTCACCCACTGAGGGTCCCAGCCAGTCCTTGCTGCTGCTGCAGTACTTACGGTGCTTCCAGGGTTTGGAGTCAACCCCTCTGTGATCACTTGCCTTATACTGGGGTAAAAATACACTAATATAATACTAAATTGGGTTCTGCATTTTTAAAAGAGGTGCAGACACTAATTAGTTTTCACAGTGCCCGTGCAGATAGAGGAGCCGAACTGCTGAAAGTCAGATGGTGGGACAAAAATTTGATGAGGACTTGATGTGAGACCTCCTCCCTTTCAGTCCTGTAGTGTAGGATCCTTTGCCAAAGTGCTTCCTAGTACTCACTGCCAGAAAATCTTTTGTTCATAAACAGGCAAGAGTGAGCCTATTGCCACAGAGTCCTACATCGTCTGTTCTTTACACTAGTTTATTTTTGATAAGCTACAGCACATTTTAATGTAATTGTTAACACGCCTAATTTGCAATCACACAGACGTATCAATAATAATGGAAAGTTGTTCACAGGTAATAAATTAGCATACCATATCACCAGCAGAGCTACGCTTCTCAGTGTATAGTTCCACGATCAAGAATTCAGTAGTTAAATATACACAGCAGTGGGCTGAGAACAAGCTGTTCATTTTTGCTGCGAGCAGTACCAGTGGACCAGAGTAATCATAGCTCCCCAAAGCAGGACTGATTTTATTGATTTTAAATAGGCTTTCGTTATAGAGCTGAGCCAGTTAGAATTGCAAGGAGTATCCCTGCCATCGGTGTGCACAGCGCTGACTGAAGGCAAGGAGATGTAGCGTTGAATGCAATGCAGAGGATGCTTGTCCCTCAGAGTGGTATATTCTGCTCTGCTGAAACATCTGAATTTATTTAAAAATATTTAAGGCTTTTTTTCCTTTGTGGTTAGACTGACTTCTTTGTATAGAAAAGTGGTTAGACCCAGTTACAGTTGTGAAATTTTAAACTCTGAGGACTTTTCGAAGGAGCAAAAGTCTTGCTTATTTCGAAGGAGTAAAAGTCTTGCTGGCATCTGACTTAAGGACAAGCTGCATTTTGCTCCATTCCTTTAAAGGACTCTTTGGAAATTTTCACGTCTCTCTTTTTTTCTGTAGGAAAATGAAATAAAAGATCCAGTGAATCAACTGCTAAGTCTGAGATATTAATGTATTCAAGTTATAATTAGTTAAGAACACATGCTGTTACCAGAAATGCGTCATTAATGTGCACGGAGCAGTTTGTGGCTATTTGCTGCTAAATTAGTGACACTTAAAAGCAGTCTTTTTTTTTACTGTTTTAAATCTCTGACAAAAAAAAATAAAATCTATGTACTCTTAAGAAGCAGTCTGTTTTGTCAGTTGGGTTTAGTTTTTGAGTTTTGTCTTTTTGTTTTTTTTTTTTTTAACTTACACAAAGGCTTGTGAGTCAATGGACATAAATAGAAGTTCATCGAAGCCTTAATTACCAAATGCAGTGCTGTTGAAAGTGGTGTACTGTGCTTCATGGTGATGGAAGGACATGTTTCTTGTGCTGGGTTCTCTTCAAATCTGGTATTTATAATTACACATCCTCACTTAAACATTTTCCCAGTGTTACTACAGCAATTTGGAAGAGTGCTAATGGAAATTAATTACAGCTTTTTGGTTTTGATGAGTTTAATACTGAATTTACATAGTGCTATGTAGATTTTTTTATTATTATTTTTATTTGAGCCTACAAGTGAAGGTGAGTTACTTAATATATTCCAACTAAAACCACATTTTTGTTTTGGGGTAGTCTTTCATAACATAATTTGAGAATTCAGGCAGGAGAGAGCATAAAATCTTTGTGTGAGCGTTTCTGGAAATTGGCTCTTTAAATAAACTGGTAATATTACGTAGTGAATCAACTTGCTAAGTACTGAATGATCAAGCCTAGTTACTGTAAAATAAGATCTGGCTGGTTTACTTCATTTTGCAGAGCTTGGGCAAATAACTTGAATTAAATTGCTTCCTGTTGGTTTCCCCCAGGGCAAGAAGAACCTGTTGGACTGTGCTCTGCTGAGCTGCTGTATTGATTAGTTCTTCAGGTCTAATCTGTACGTGGTTATGCTCACTTTCTAGTGCATTTGTTTATGCTTTTGATAGCTGTTTTTCTCAAGTTATTGTATTGCCTTGATAGTCCTCTACTGGATTATAAAAATGTACACATTAATTCCTTTCTTGAACTTCATTTGTTGTAGCCAACTGAAGAAGATGATCAATGGTGGTGCAGCGGGCTGGTTTGGAGGGAGGATAATGATCACTCACATAATTGCTATCACGTATTGCTGACAGCCAAAACTCACGGTGTCGGGATGGCTGGCACCTAAACCCCATCCAATTAAATGCTTGAAGCATCTATTAAGAAAACTATATTAGATTCTTTATCACAGCAGCTATTGTGATTTTTAGAGTTTGCTGCTGCAGGTTGAAGAGTGATTTATAGTTTTAATTCATCTTAATTTGTGCGCTTAGGAAACACTTGATATAAAACTTTTTGTTGCATTTAAATATCCTGGTTATCTGCCTTGCAGTGGCATGAATAATAGGGAGCCTGGAACATGAATATATTAGAATGCACAAAGTACTTTCAAGGAGAGTGCTTTTAAGGTTGAGAATGATGTGTGTCAAATGTTACTGAATGGATAAACACGTGGAGGGATTTTGTGTTGAGAAGCTTGGAAATCAGGCATCTCTTAGTACAGCACTGCCAATAGCTGTATTGAAAATGTGTTTCTGTCTTAACACAGGAAACAGAATATTTGTTTCATAATATTCATTCTATCCAAAGATCCAACTTTTTTTCTAGGTGCTGAAACTTATTACACTGGAACTTTGAAATGACACTGCGTTAGAGCTGATCTGCACCAAAAATTGCCACACTTCCAAACTTATGTTTAATCATCTGTAAAGTGTTTTTATGTAATAGGAGCCTGGAAAGCCTGTGTTTGCTGAATGAAAGTATTTGTATCCTCTGTGACACTTCAACAGTAAATCTGACAATTTAGCAATGGATTCTCACGTTTTCTTGCGTATTTGCATAGAATATTGTGATTCAAGGTGTGACCTAATCCAAGCATCACTGAAATCAGAGATTCTAAAGACTTCAGAGGGAATTGACTCAATCACAAAAGGATAACAATGTTAGCCTTTTTTTGGTACCAATTAATGATACGTTAATATTAGGATCTCAGATTTGCAAAATACATGTGCAAAGTGAAAGTACTCAGTATTAATAAACATCTTACAGGTACCTGACAGGTCTCTATGGTTCCAGAAGCTGCTGTGGTCCATGGAGCTGCAGAGGTCATGAGTGATGTTTTTGTTTGGTTATTTTCTTTTCCCCTGTTTTATTCTGTAATTACTTTTGTCCCTGTGTCTTGCTGCATTTTCTTGTTACTGAGATACTGTTGTACTCGCATTGCTAAAGATTGAAGTGATGCCTCACAGATTAATGTGTTTTCACAGCTACTGCCCTTGCTCTACACTCACCTGCCCTCTGGAGATGGGGATTTTTACTGCCAGGACCACATCCATAGCTTTGCTTACAGGTGTTCAGAGCAAGGAATGGGATTCTTTTTCCTTGATGGGCTTTCCTTTGTGGTGCACTCAAGACAAAATATGATTTTAAACACTGTGTCATCTTATACTTTAAGCCATCAAACTGTAGGCTGGTCATGTGGTTTGTTGTGCAGGCCATATAGCATTAATAGCATCATTTTGATCTAAATAATGACATATTTATCCAGCTAATAAGTAGTGTATATTTTCATTTAACTTCCTGAAAAATTCTTTTTTCCAAGGTCACTTTATAAAAATACTGAATTGACTCCTATTTTATTGCTCACTAGTTATGAACAACTTCTTGATTGTGGTTTTTTTGTTTTGTTTTGTTTTTGAAGAGTCTAACCTGGAAATGCTTTTTAAACTTACACTAACAAGCCCGATAAATGACACAAGATAGAATAGCAATGTATTTTTCTTTTACAGAGGCAAAGGAAATTGTTCTGAAGGCACAGATTCTGGCTGGAGGAAGAGGAAAAGGTATTTTCAATAGTGGATTGAAAGGAGGAGTCCATCTAACTAAAGAGTAAGTTTTTAAAATTGAAAAAGCATAAATAAATTGCTTCTGTTGCAATATTTAAGCTGTTTATAATAGCTGTGTGACAGTTTCTTTTAATATCTTTCAATAACCCAACCTCCTCCTTTGTTTGTAGCCCTAAGATTGTTGAACAGCTTGCTAAACAGATGATTGGGTACAATCTGTCAACAAAGCAAACTCCAAAGGATGGTGTGACAGTTAAAAAGGTAAGATTTTTGCCTCTTGAAAGTTGAGGACTGTGTTCAGCTGCAATTTTGCATTAATATGCTGGAATATATAACACGGTTTATTTTTTTTTTCATTCCTTTTCTAGTGCCTTATTAATTGCATCTAGTTGATGAAAGGGGAAAAAAATGTTACTTTTTCTTTCCTTGTGTGTATTCTGTCTATTAATTTTGGCATACCTTGTAGTGGAAAAATGAATTCAGTTTTATTATCTGTGTTGAATGGAATCCTTGTCATAGCTTTATCCTTCATTAAATACATACTAAATGCTAGAGTAACTGTATATAGAATTAACTGTACATGCTTATTGATGCTCTGCTTAGAGAAGTAATATGAAAATTATTACCTGTAGTAATAATATTAACCGTATTTCATTCATTAGCAGATTTGGGCAGCTGTTATTAAAGATATTGACAGATGACTTCATATGAGAATGATCTCAATTTAAAAAAAAAAAATAAAAAGTGTCTAAAAGTAATTCTTCCTAATGTGATGAGGATACAGAATAAAAAGTAGTCATTGTAGTGGTTCAGCTGAATTGTGACAATTCCTTTACATCTGATGGTGGGTGCTGAGAGGTTCAAGATTCACATCAGCATAAATGTATTGCTCTGTGTTGGCCTAAATCAGAGCAGCACAGACAGACAGCCCTTCAGCAAGGTCCTTCTTTACCTTAGTAAAATTCTGTGTCAGGAAGTCCGAACAGTTGTCTCTCTACTTTATATACTTTTCTGTCTCACTTTGTTTTACCAAGCAACGATCTACATACAGGTATGTAGTCAAGAGCCACACGGTGTTTAATGCCGGGAGATAATTTGGCATAAGCTGAAAAGAACTGCAATTCTTTTTTAATATACTGTGAACAGCTTGGTGTATTAGCATAGAAGGGGAACACCTGTCTGAAAAGATACTGTCTAATGAGGGCTGGAGGAAGGTGCTCAGCTGGTTCTTCTCTTGGGGAGCAAGGAGAGCAGATTACCATCTCTCCTTGTAGTTAGAAGTTCTAGAAATTAGGAAGAAATACTAGATATTAAAAAGAAGGAAGAGTATTACCATTAAGGCATGTCTGTTAGAAATTGTGATAATACTAAGGATATAAAAAAGGATATACATTTCCCATATTAGAGCACCCTGCTTTGAAAAATTTGTATTGTAAAAGCAGCTTTCTTTTATAAATTCTTTGGTTTTATTCTTTTGCCCTAGTTGAACTACTTTGAATACATCAATACAGTCTTTTGTCTGAGTGCAAGTTTGTTCATTCATTTACATGTTCAGTTCTGAAAAATAAACTTCCAATTTTCTTTGAAATTGATAGAAATGAAAGAAAGGTAGGGGTGTTGGGGGTTTTTGAAATGGGTTTTTTAAAGGATTTGTATTAAGATTACTTTTTTACCATTTATAGAATAGCTATAGAAGATTTAACTTATAATTGCTTTCTTCCCCACCCACACTTTGCGTCTATGGTCAATGGTCAAAGGTAAGCAGCAAGGGTGTATGTAAAGTTTAAGGTGCAGTTTGCACCACTGAACTAAAGATACTTATTTTCGTGGTACAGGAAAGTATATTGCCTTGATAGACTGTGTATTTTTCCTTTGCTGTAGAGTTACATGGAAACTTTTCAGGGCAGGTGTTCTAATGTTGGTGCACGATGTGTGACGCTTTTCACTGGGAGAACTTGATCATCTGTTGTCATAGATGTCCATTCTGATTATGCAGTTGGGTTTTAATAGCCCTAAGACAATTCATGTTTTCATCACACACAGGTGTAACAATGTACTAGCTTGTTTTGTATTTTTGGTGTTGAGATCTTAATTTGTCTTAATTTAGGGTAAGAGCATGTTTTAAATGAATTACATAACACCTTGGCCAATGGTATGTTAATGACTTCCCCATTGCTTGTTAGAAAGTGAAGAAAGCACGTTTAAAATTATGCATCTGCGTCATCAAAAAAAACATCTCCTGGAAAAAATAGGGCTTTTAAAAGGTTTTCTCTTTTACAAATTCAACCCACTCTAGTATCTTCAAAGTAGTTAAAGGAGTGGAGCCATTCAGGTTTGTAGTGTCAGGACTGCAGTGTCATGACTGAAATTTTATTCCAGGGGTAAACTCCAGCAATATGATTGAAAACATGAGTTTAGCTATGTCCGAGACATCATTTAATGCAGTGAGCAGTTAGTGCTCAGAACATGCCGGGCAGACTCTTCGAGCTTGCAAATAGCAGTGGGAAGTTGTAAATTAACAGATGTCATTTTTGTTCTGTCTCAAGACATATGCTCTCTCCTTATGTGGATGTAAGAATACCTGTGTGTACATGTGCTCAAAGAAAATTGCTGTTCAAGAAGATAAGTAAAGGCATGGGTTTAGGTTTTGTGGTTTTTAAAGTTTTTGTTGTTCTGGAAAGTTTAAGTGAACTCGTGTTTTTAAAAAAGCAGGTAATAAACATTTTTCAGGAGGAAAATAGTTAAGTCACTTTCTGTGAACTCGTGTCAGGGAGAGAAGTCACGTGCTTTTTACATGTATTCGTAAGGGAGGAATAAAAGATAGAAACTTTCTACAATTAGAATAACTGTGAAGCAGAAAAATGGAGTTTTCAGCTTTCTTTTTCAGCTTGTGCACCAACTACAGAATTTAAAATGTTTGTGCTTCTTTAGATTGATGTTTCTTAAACAAATAAATTCCCTTGTAACTTGGAAGCTATTTTGTGAGTTTACATAAAATCCTCTTATGGCAGCCTGGAATTTGGAGAGGCTGGTTATCTGAGAAGTCAGTCTTCTCTTATCATGACAACCTGAGAATTTGCTACCTGTGTTTTCTCTCCAAGCAATAACAGAATTAAGATTTTGAATAACTGGTTTAGTATAAAAGAGCTGTTAGAGTAACCCTCGTGAAATTAGATGTGTGACTTAAACTTTTAGGTAATGATTTGTTTTTAATAAGGAAAGCTTGAAGTTATCAGGAATTTTTACAGAAAACTGATTATACCTCCCCAGGACATTTTAAATATAAACCTTATTTGGTAAACAGATAATGATGCTCCACGTTCTTTATCACAAGGAAAACAGATAAAATATAAGAGTCAACAGTCTGTAGATTCAATTTCACTACTCTCATCTGTTCATTAACGTGTTTGCATTAGTTTTGTCATGTCAATGATAGGTAGACTTTAAGAAATAATATTGAAAGACCTTGAGCACCAATTTCCCTGGCTTTGCTCTGCATCAAACAGGGAGGGTTTTGTTGAGAGAAATGCAAGATGTTGCACAGTCTGACAAGTTTCACTCTTCTGATAGCTTGCCTACTACATAATTGGTAGACTCTCAGTATTTCTGTGAATTAAGACAGAGGAGCATTTCATGATGTTGATATGGTTAATTAGCAGAAACGGGGACAATCACTTGGGTTGGAAGTAGCAGTTGAAAAGATACCTGATTTTATAAAGTTCCACCCACTGTGCTTGCAAATGTGTTCCTCAAGACTCATTGAGGGGAATCCCATCCAAAGTCTGGGCCCGATCCTGAGCACTCTGGAAACTGTCTGAACAACTCGGACAAGACCCAGTGGGATGAGCTGCTTTTATTTGACCTATGTCTAAAGCAATTGACTCACGTTTTTCAGATACACTGCCGCAGGATATGTAAGAAGGTGCAAACATGCCTGCAGGTAAAAAGACTAGCATTTGTTAATGTGATATAACCCTGGGAGGTAGCCAAGCTATTTTTCTGAAGTTGGCTTTTCGCATCCCTTTATAGTAGCCTAAAATAGACAGATACTTTTGAGTAGTATGGTAGTTCTTAGTTGTCTCCTTCACCCTAGTTTTCTGTAGTTTGCTTTTGAACAGTCTTTTATTTGATCTGTTCTTTTACATTGCCCTATGTTCTATGAATAAAGCAAGGTAGATATAGAAGGAAACAAAATTCCTATAAAGAAAATTTCTTCCAAGTAAAAAAAAAAAAGAAATAGCATCTTTCCTTCCATTCTGAGCACACAGGGCTTTATGTAATTCCTGTCTCTTACCTTTTTTTTTTTTTCTGTTGTGTTAAGATGTACAGCCTGACAGAAGGTAAGTACATTCTTTCTTACGTACTCCAGAGCAGAATGTCAAAAAAAGTGACTTGGGTGAAAGTATAGTGCATCTTTCTTGTTTATAGTCCTTGAACTATGAAAACCCCAGAAATACTTATTTGATGGAACACATAATGTCAGGTAGGCAGACTTTCAAGACTGCAGTTGTATACGTGCCTCTCTTCTAAGGAGTTTGAACTGCTGACTAATGGAATGAATTTCACCTTAGGTTTCATTCAGAGTGATAATTTTTGCCTACAAAAATGATTCAAAATTGTTGTTTTCAACATTTCAAAATTATTCAAAATAGACCATGTTAGGAAGACATTGCCTTCCTTAATCCTTTTCAATTATATTAATCTTGGGGAAGTGATTTTCCTGATTTCTACTATTTCCATTGGAAGACAGGAAATAGTAGCTCTGCTGAATGTAGTTGCTTTTTGAAGGAGAAACTATCATGCTAAAGAAATAGCAGAGATGGCTGCTCAACTTCCAGGTTGAACTATGGCTTTGGCATTTTTTTGGGAGGAGAGAAAAAATTGTAAGAGAATTTATATGGACCATTTTCCCCCTAATTTTAATGTGAGTTCTTGTTGATACCCAGCATATAGGATTTAAATCATCTTTTTTGTTGCATGCTAAGCTGTCTGTCAGAGATTAGTGGGAAAGAGCTCTATAGTTTAGAGTAATAAATAGAAATTAGTAGGTCTTTAGAGAAATAAACGTTTGTTTCTAGAATGTGCCAAAGGTTACACATCCACTTGTCTCTCTCTAAACTGAAAGTAAAAAGCTAAATGGCAGAATTATCTGTATTTAAGGCCGTTTCCTTAGGAACTATTTAGGCAGGGCAGGAATTCAGTGTTGAGATTGAAAATGTAGGATGGCCTTCTGTCAGAACAAGGGAGAGAAATTAAGGTGGTGAGGAACAGAGCTACTGATGCCATGCATCAGAAGGCAAACATACCCTCTCTTACACTGATATGATTTGCAAGACTGTAGTCCCTTCTGACTAAAGGTTTTCTGGGGGCAGCATCTTAAAATGCTTATTGGGAATAAAAAGGTCCCCTTTACCAACACAACAGCAGCTCCCATTCTCTTCTTGGAAAAACACCAACAATTAAGGTGTGATGTGCCCCGGTGAGAACAGTGGCGTGAAGGCTGTCTCTTATTTAGGGAGAGAGGATTTCTTGGGGAAAAACATCATTGGGTTGTAATATCTTGTAAAAGTAATGAAACAAAGATTTCTTTTCAGGATAGCAAGTATGAAACTGCTGCATTTTAAGGCAATGTAGAAATCGTGAGCCACAATATTCTCTGCTTGATCACAGCAGAGGGAAATACTGTCCCTCATTGGTTCCGTTAACTTTTAATTGCTTTTTTACATTGCAAAAGATTTTACGACATTCACTACTCTTGACACCTCAAAGAAGCCAAGTTATGTTCAGATTGTCACCAGCTGGATGGACCAGTCAGAAGTGTTGCTGGTTTTTTTTCTTCCCTGTATTCACTTTTAGGTGATGGTTGCAGAAGCACTGAATATTTCCAGGGAAACATACTTCGCAATTTTGATGGACAGAGCCTGCAATGGACCTGTTATGGTTGGCAGCCCACAGGGTGGTGTTGACATAGAAGAAGTTGCTGTTACTAGCCCAGAACTTATCTTTAAGGTATTGAAATAATATTTTAAACTAAAATTTTTCCTTGTCTCTTATCCAAAATAATATTTCTCCCCTTTCTCCTTTCATTTCTCCTTCTTCCATGTATCGACAGAAGACAATAAGAACCATTAAATTTGTGTTTCATCAAATAAGGGATCAGATTGTCATCTAGTAGATGAATGAAGATGATGAATGTGATTTTGTTAGTATTTGTGTCTCCAGCTTGATTTAGAAGAAGAGCTGAAATCTGTCTGGTTTATGATATGTTAAACTTAATATCTGTAATGTTTTATGAGTAAATTTCACTTTAAGGAAGGTATACAATTTTTTTCACAAGTTGGTCAGTGCCAATATAGTTATTGTTCCTGTAGTTTTGTTTTTTTTCTAATTGACAGAGCTGTTAATTATTTCTTTGTACCTGGATAACTTTTGCATCTGAAATCCAACTGTTGTAATTGCTTTCTTAACGATGACTATATTTAAGTATTTTTTTATGTTACTGTGACATGATAATGAGCAGACGAGTTACTCATCTGGGAAAATAATTGATGCAATCAAGTATAATTACTCAAAAAATTATAAAAATATTTAATGTGCATTTTAAAATTATATAAACTTCACAGTGTCACTGGGCAGTGGCACCATTGCCTTGAAAATATTCCAGAAGATGTCATAAAAATTAACAGACTAAATATTCGTCAACGCCATCTGTACAGTAATTAAAAGTGAAAACTGGTGTCACATTGTCTTGTCAGCATGCCACCCTGAAGAATTATATATTTTTTGGAAAGACTGTTTCATAGTTGGTGTGGTAATTATAACATACCCTATAGGCAGCTGCTATAGCCTCAGTCTCAGAGAGCTTTGGCAAACAGCCATGCTTTAATTGCTAATTTGCAAATGTATACTAAGTGTTTTCCTTTTGAAGTTATAAATCTCCATTCAGATTGAATACTTAGTTATATTTATGCATGTTATTGTTACAGGAGGAAATAGATATTTTTGAAGGCATAAAGGATCATCAGGCATTGCAGATGGCAAAAAATTTGGGATTCAAAGGACCTTTGCAACAGCAGGTAACTCGACTCAACTCTCTTAGTTTTTACTGAAGACATTTTAGCCCAGATGTACGATAAATGCTTTCCAAATGGACATGAAAAGCTAAGTGTACATTATAGCAGGACTGTTTTGACATTTTAAATACCAAATTGCACCTATGTAATTGTCATCAGGCTTTAGAAATTTGAACAAGGTCCTTTTTGTTCCAAAATGAAAGCCCCTGGTCTTTGAAGCAATTGATGACAACATGCTGTTACATCACATGGGATTCTTTTGATTTTATTAGAATTCCACTGTACCCAAATTACATGGGTAGACCTTTTTTGGAAAATTTGGTCTTTAATGGGGAGAAGGAAAAGTGTAATTTAAGCCTTTTTTTTTAATGAATCAACTCAAAAGCTAAAGGCTGCCAGCTTGTCTTTTCAGTAACTTTTTCTGTATATATTGGAACTCTGTGTTGTACACAAATATGCAAGATATTTTGCCTTTATGAATAATTTTACAGAGAAGAGAAAGCTTATTTAAGCTACTTCTGCCTGTTTTTTTTCCATAACATCAAACTGTCATTTTTATAGAACTCCTTTAATTTTAATTCAGCAGTTTTAATTATTTCCTATCCCAACTGTGCAATTAACAAATGCATAATCATTAAGTTGATTAACACATATTTGAAGATTTAGCTATATATCTAATGAGGAGGAATTATTATGTTGAACCTTTCAACCCTTGAAGAGTTCTGGTACTTAATAATTAACAGCAATATATGGACTTTCCAACAATATATTTAAATCTGCAGCGAATGCATTTCTTGTGCTATCAACTCAAAGGAATTTGCTGAAGCAAAGGGACATCATAGTTTTTATTCAGACAGATCCTAGTATTTAGTTATACATTCACTATTTCTAGGTTGGAATTTTATGCTTTGCCTCAAAGAGGCTCGATAACCTGTAGACCTTGAGAAGGAGAAATGTTGATGTTTAAGCTGCCTGACTCAGAAAGGTGCTGAAAGATGGAGCAGCCCTTAATAGCAGTTAAGCGATTCTGGTGATCTGTTGTAATTGCAGCAGTGTACTAGGGCAACAACAGCTTTTCAGGTTGCCCAGAATCAATGTGGGGTTGCATGGTGGGACTTCCTCCCTCACGTCACCATTGGTGGCCTTACCCGTGTGGTGTTAGGATAGATTGGTGACTGGAGTATCCGTGCCAAGTGAGCTGCTGCCTTGGTGGGTGTAGATTTATAACTGGTAATTTTTTTAAAGTGAAAACCACTGAGAATGCTTCAGCTTGAGTAGGGAAGACATCACAAGCAACTAGTATGCTGCTTCAAAAATGTAACGCTCTACAGAGTCTTAGACATGTTGGTCCCAAAACTGGACCAAGCATTCCAGGTGCCTTCCCAGTACTCGGTGGAGGGAGATGGGAATGTCCCTCACCATGTTCTTCCTGATGTACTGCAGTATTGGGCTTGGATCTTTCCAGTCCTAATGTTTTCTTATGAATGACTTTGCTGGAGAAAGCTAACTTCTGTTGTGTTGGATTTTTTTAATTCTCATTCACTTTACGTGTTAGGAGAGGTCCCAAATTTTTTTGGTTTGTGTATACTTCTGTTAACTGATCAGTAATGAAGGAACAAATCTGAATGGTTCTTTATTAGTGCACTTCTTCATCTGCAAACTTATTTCAGCTAATAGCTTGTCAGTGTGTAATGAGCCAAAAGGATTCATGTTGCTGTTATTTAAGTTGTTCTATTAATGGAAGAACATTGTAAGAACAAAGACTTGGAAGTTAGTAGTCAGTCACAATAATTCAGCCATGGAACCAGTCACCAGTCAGAAATCAATGGTGAGGAACAATAAGGAACAAGCAAAAGTATCTTTTAAAGAGTAAGCAAGCATGCTTCGAACATAATTTCTTCTAGAAAACATTTCAGACTCATGTAGTAAGGAGAAATGTATATTTTTTTTCTAAAGTCACTAGTGCACATAGTCCTTTACAGTTTCTGAATTTAGACTGATTAATGTGAATGCAACTTAGATGTCAGTGTACTGGAGAATATGTCATTATGAACTATTAGGCACTTTTCAAATTAAACTTGTCGTTGTAATCATGATGTTTATTTTAAAGAGAATCTCCACTTCACGAAGTCTTTAAATGAACATTTACTAAATATTATGCAGTATTAAAATGCTACATTATAGCTATTTTAGATACTATATAAACATGATTAAGAAAACAGGAATAAAAGCAGTAATTATCTAAAGCTGGTGTGTAATTTAATGCATTAAAAATAATCAATAATGGTTTACCTTTGCCTTGAAAACATTAACTTCATTTTTTCTGTGTGGTAATTGTAAATCGCTTGATCAAATTTAGGCAGCAGATCAAATTAAGAAGCTGTATAATCTTTTCTTGAAAATTGATGCCACTCAGGTTGAAGTGAATCCCTTTGGTGAAACTCCAGAAGGGCAAGGTAAGAAACTGAAGGAAACAAATGAATGCATTATAATTCTTTATTTATGCAAACTATAAATGAAATTGCATAGAAAGCTGTAGCCCCAGCTTTGCATTAATTTCATTTTGTAATGTAATTTAAACAACATTCATAAATATTCCCATGGCAGACTTTACATTTCAATACCTTTTCTACATGTTATGCTCCCTGAGAAACAGCAATATTTTCTGCTCTTCTGCTCTGGGTACAATGTTGGGGCTTTCTTGGTTTTGGTTTGGGTTTTTTGTTAATGCTGCTAGATAGAATTACTGAGATTGTGTGGAAAGAAACTTGTTATTTTACGCTTGTAAACATGTGGGCAAGTTAAAATTATTAGTGAATGACTCTGCAACTTATTAGAGCATGGGAGAAATTCTTGCTGGAAGCAACTAGAATTTAGCTACCTGCTTTGGGCAGAAAAAGGGTAGTTGATCTGTTTCCACCATGAATACAGTGCTAAGAAGATATAGGGTAAAAATAGGGAGCTGGGTTTGCTTATACATCATTCTAGTAGTTGGTTTTCCAGCTGAAACCTTCCCTTCCATTTATCATTTTTGTCCAATTAACTTGGACAGAGGAGAAGAGAGGACGAACTATGGATGGCCTTGGTGTGTTGAAATGGAGTAGGGCTGATCCACGTGGACCAGAGTTACCACCTCCATGTTTCATTTGATGACAGTGCATTTTTAGCCGTGGTTTCATTCTTAATGCCAATATTTTACGGAATTCATACTCTCTTCCTTTTCATTTCTTGTCTTTAAAGTCTCAGCTACCTCCCCTTCATCTCCTCAATCTCTCATATTTATCTGTTTAAATCAAAGGCTGTGGTTCCCAAGCACTAGTGACTTCCTAGTAGACAGCTTTTCACCAACTTTATAAGATATGCCTACAGATTAAAGTGGAAGTTAGAAAATGGGAAAAGAAAGCTTTTACCCATTTTAACGGACATTAGGAATGTGGCTGCTTAATTGCTGTTCTACAGACTTTTGGAGAAAGGCCACTGCTATATCAGTTAAGAACATGAGTTCTTCATAGAAGTCAGTACAATCGAAAGAATTAGCATTTTTAAAATATTTTTAATGTGCCCACAGCTAGTTTGTAAAATAAACAGCTTTTCACTAAAAATCCATATTTTTGGCTCAGTTGGTCAGGAATTTAAAAGCTGAATTGTGGCTAGAAACTATGTGGTCTCTTCCAGTTGTCCAACTGTTTTTCCCTTTTTTTAACAAACCAAATTCAAAAGACTTGGCAGAGAATTGTCCACAGCTTAAAAGGAAAATTCTGCTGGTAGTGAATTCTGAAAAGCTCTAAAAGATGTAAAATAAATCCTGCCCCTCCCTGTTTTATTAATGCAACTTAATAGGTTCTGAGACACTAAAATGCCCTATTGGAAAGGGACATTTTAAAAATAAATATGAAAAAGAATCTTTTCTAGTAAAGTCTATGAAAATAATTCAGAGACGGTGATAATGACCAAATGTAAAAATTCTTTTTTGAATGCAGACCTTTGACCTTTTTCTTGGCTGGGATTTTTTGGTCTTCTTGCCACCAGAATCTTTTAGCTCTCTGGACAGAGTCTACCTCACGAGAATGATGTCCAAGTGCTTTAACTTTATTTGAGAATCTTTGTTGGGCATTAGTAGACACTGTGGACATGTTTATAGACACTGAGAAGGAAGTGAGGAGACAAAGACAGTGCTGTCAGATTACAGAGCAGGGGCACCGTTGAGGTGCTGGGTACCAACACAGAGTGGAAATTAGTAGACACGTAGGAGAGAACAGTTTGGAATGAGAGGAATCAAAACTGGTGGTCCTACAAGGTCCTAAAGAAGCACCATAATGGTGCTCCCTTTGCATCCTTGCTAAGTGCTATGAGGTGGCACTGTGGGAAAAACGAACTGATTTGGTTAAGTTGCCAATTAGCTTTTCTGGAATGGCTGTGCATATTTAGTGAGCAAGACTTAATTTGAGGGACGGTAGGAGTTTTTATGCTATTTTCTCTGAGGTTTTTCCCCGCGTGTTCCACATCCAGGAAGCTGAGGAGCAGAAACAGTGGGTTTCAAGCTGTGAAAGCCATCTTACTTGCAGACATACACAGAAGTCTTCCTGTGCTTATTGCTTTTTTGCTAGCAGTTTCTCCGTCTGAAATGTCTTAAAGAAGAATAAAGATAAAACAAATGGAGGAACGTTTTGAATAGTGTATGCAGTTATTTATAATGATAAAATACAAGTCTCTCTATGAAGACCATTATTCCTGTCAAAGTAGCGCTTAAGATGGATTTATTTCTTGCTGTGTTTTGTGTTTTTCACTTCTGTGAAGAAAATACATTGCTGTATGTACTTCCTTTTGTTTAATTTTGTAGCAAATTCTTTGTTAACGCTATTGGGTCAGAAGACTGTAACTGCCAATTTCTTTGGGGTTTTTTGTTTTGTTTGCTCTCACTGTAAGCTCTTGAATTGGCAGATGACAAAAGTCCCACGCTGTTAGCAAAAACAACAGAAATACTCCATGAATATAAGTGTTGGAGCTTTCCCTGGTATTAGTTTAGAAGAAAATTTCATTTGTATAATCTATCATGCATGTAACAATATGCTTTTGATGGTGAAAATGGCTTGATAAATATTAATAGGTGTTTTTCCTGCTACTTTGTACAACATGGCCTTTGTTAAAGATGAATGTTCTGTAGAAGTGAGATTCTATTAATGTGACATAGAGGATGTTCATGTCTAAGGTAAACAGAGCTCTGAAACTGCAGCTTTGCTCTAGCTTTGAGTTGTTTTAGCAATTTAAGGAGCTGAAAGCTTGAAAAAGAAAAATGCTATAGGTCTTAGTTAATTCTTAAAAAAGATTAAAGTAGCTTCAGTACAGTAAAAGCATATTATGAAAGTCAAACACTTCTCCTTTTGGCAGATTCCCACATGATGGTTGACCAGGTAAGATCCAGCCTTTTCCAAGAGAGATTATTATAAGCAAACACTTATGAATAGTTTTCTGAAACTGCAGTCACTGAAACTAAATTTGATCCTGTTTTAATTTTATCTGGCAGTGGTTACAAATCAAATGTATTTAGAATAAAAAAAAACACAAAAACCCCAGCAATGTCAGAAATACAAACCAAGAAAACCCAATGCAAATTAAGACATACAAATGAGACCCTCCTATTTGTGTAAACGTGCTGTTTGCTTAGACAATATCTCCTCAGTTAAGCAATTGTATATTAAAAAAAAAATTGCACCACAAATTAGTGCAGTTAGTTATTTTAATTGATGGGTATCTATATCAAAGACTAAAAGTTGTCTTTTAGATTTAATTGCCCTCCAGTTGCAGAGCTGTGTACAATGCATACATACCATGTATGTGTTTCAATGGCAATGTGAATCAAAGCACAGCAGAAAGAAAAACTACTAGATTTTTACAGATGCAGCACTTAAAGGCACTTAAATCTGTAACTCGGTTAATAATTATAACCTAGACAGAGTACGAATCAAATTACTTAAATAATGAAATGACAAGTATAGAGTCTTACGTTTACTTAGAACATTTTAACCTAGTGAGGTGTTTGTGCAAACCTATAGAAATAATAAGTCTGTAAATAGGCAAATACCCAGTTCACTCCACATGCGTTTCTTTTACTGTTTTGTTTTTTGGGGTTTTTTTGGGTGAATATTGTGTCTACTAGTTAGTCTTTGGTATCTGTTATTTAATGTAGTTTAGCTATTTTATAATTTGTTTTTGCAACCATAGAGGCTGTTGACATTGACAGAAGTTTTGTATTTACTTTCTAAATTTCCTTTATTTAAAAGTCATCTCTTGATCATTTTTAAGAAAAATTGGCTTAAAGTTGTTTTAATTTAGATCTTTTGGGAAATAATATGTGTATAGCTAACAATATTATAAATTAATAATATGGCTAAGGAAAGCATTTTGTATGGCTCAACTGTAAATGATGTTACCTGTCATATCTGTCATCCTTTCGAAGTACGGGAAGTAAACTCTCTGAAATTGCTGCAGACCATCTATCCACATCATAAAAACTGCCTTCAGAAAGGGAGTCTTTGTTAAAGCAAACATAGAGGATCATCCCTTGGCAAAAGGATGTGCCTGTGTTGCATGGAGATGCTGGCTGTACCTTTTCTCAATATAGGATTTGAGGAAAACTTACCCTTCTCTACTGAACCAGAGGCTAGAGCTTCAGCTGATCCTGTGTTAGAAGCGGTGTCAGTCCCTGGGCAACCCTCTCCCCCTCCCTGCTCTTGTAGTTGGTGTGATATTTCTGAAGCTCTGACTAACTGTAATTTCTAAATGCCTATATGTTCTTTTCTATTTTTTTTCCTCCAGTTGTTTGTTTTGATGCCAAGATAAACTTTGATGACAATGCAGAATTTAGGCAAAAAGAAATATTTGCCATGGATGACAAGTCTGAAAGTGAGCCCATAGAGAATGAAGCTGCCAAATATGACTTAAAATATATAGGACTGGATGGAAATATTGCTTGCTTTGGTAAGAAAAAATAAATCCAAATGACATTTGAAGACAAATTCATACTTGTTCAATGTATAGACTTTGTTTACATTCTGACATTCAATCTGCCCTTGACAGTATTTAGTTCTCTTTTGCTGAGGTTATCTGTTCTTTCACAAGTTCTTGGGGGAATGAAACAAAAATTGTGTTGAAACTGTGCTGAAGACCTCAGCAGCAGACAGACAGGCCATGTGTGGTGTCAGAGAGCAGACAGGCTAAGGGAGAAGCCTGTGGTATTTCTACATTCTGAATTTTTAAACTGATGCAGTTGGTCTCTCCAGTAATTAAAGCAAAACTTTAAAAGTCATCAAAATTTGATTGTTCATTACTCAAAAATGAGACTATGTTACTCATAAAGCACTGCAAAAGCATGTGTGTGAAAACATGATATTCCCATTTACAAATGAATATTGAATTCCATTTTCCTTTATGGAAATCTGAAGTTTAATTGTTAAAAGGAAAATACTGTTTTCTTATTTTGCTGAAGTTTCTGTAGAAGAGAAATTACTCTTGTGTTTAGAAGAGATAAGTTAAAAAGTCAGCTATGCTCTACATAATTTTCAATTGGTATAAATTCTTTTACCCAGTACAACTTTTTATTATGAATCTAATCGAATTAGTCATTTTATCTCAGCCTGGTGAAATGACTGATTTGAGGAAATGTCTACTATTTACATTGGTTTTTTTCAGTATTAGATATTGCTGTTGAACTACAGGTGACACAAAAGTCTTACTTGGTCCAGTAGGAGCAACTTACTGGGAACAAATAATTCACATCTACTTTCCTAGCTTAGAAAGTGCTTGTGCCCCTGGGAATGATTCTAGACTGGTGCAAACCCAAAACTTGAGAAGCATCTAGTACCTGTTCTCACAAGTTAGTCATCTGTTTTACAGTAATACAAAGCACCATCTACTGCTATCAGAATGATGGGAGGGGAGCTTAAGGAGTCACTTCTCATGATGCCATCACTATTCTGGTTTTGTGTGTGCTTTTTTTTTTTTAAAGTAGAAGTTTTTACATTTCCACAACTCTCATTTCAGTGCTCATGCCTGCTTAAGGCAAGGTGCACACCTAAGTCCTAAAATACATGTAGTCATAGAGAAATCTAAATGCACCATATTTTGAATTATTTATTGCATTGAAAATCCTTGAATAGGTACTGACCTATTTAGAAATAAATATTTATGTAACATTTTGAACCACGTTATGTAGTTGTGCTGATATGTTTTAAGCCTTTTCACCAATCTTACATACTTTTATTTGAAATATAAGCGTTTGGTATTTACTGTTACAGTCAATGGAGCTGGACTTGCAATGGCAACCTGTGATATAATATCCTTGAATGGTGGAAAACCAGCCAACTTCTTGGATCTGGGTGGAGGTGTGAAAGAAGCACAAGTATATCAAGCCTTCAAGCTTCTGACTGCGGATCCAAAGGTAAAAAAGTTGGATTTGGGGCCAGAAGGTTCCCCATGCAGCAATACAGCTGTGTTACTATGAATAGTGTGCTGAAAAATACAGATAATGGTGTGGACATCCAGGATGAGAGGTGAGCCAAGAGGAAAATTATTTCACCATGAACCACTGGACTGACTTTTCAGTTCCTGATCCACACTCAGGTTTCATTGGTCTGAGTGGGTGCTGTCTGGAGGAGGTTCAGCACAGAAATGCAGAGGTGGTAATGCTGAACCTTGCTCTGCTGAACTTTGAACACCCGGCTCCTGAAGTGGAATTTTAGATTGGAATTTAAAGTTGGGAGCTTTAGATACCTAAAATATTATTCATAGCAGTATCCTGCCACACAAGAGTGAGAAAGAAAATGTAAAATAAGCAAACAGCTAATACTGAAGGGTGATTTCTACTCGTTTATGCTCAAATTTTCTAAAATGTCTAATTCTGCACAGCAGGATAGTTGGCTGCGTTTAATTAACATACGCAGGCTGGAATCATAGCCAGGTATGTTCTAACACTTCCTTTTGCAGATGGAGGTGCAGTTGCTCTTTTCTTTTTGAATAACAGGAGAAGACATCAGTCTGTGTATGGATTAGAAGTTCTTTCTCAAGATGCATGTTAGTGTGCTGAGGTCACTGGTCCCCTTTGCAGACAGAAGTGGAATCTCTGCTGAGAGAACATAGATCAGGCACAGGCATTGGAGCAGTGCCAGCTGGCCATCCCTGCCAATGAGAAGTTATGCTTTTGTGCTTTTAGCCAGAACTTAAATTGCTGTAGATTTACTTATTTATTTATTTAACTGCTGAAAATCTGTCGAAGGGCTTTGATCATCTTTTCCATCTCCTGTATCTAAGCGTCGCTGCTGAAATCCCAATTTCAACATTTTGCTGCTTCTTGTGAATCTGGCTTTACCTCCTTTGTCTCTTTTTTCTTTTTTTTTCCTGTGCTTCCAGCCGCTTTCTTCATGTCTGTTGTGTCTGTAATATCTAAAGGGCAGGTGTCAAGAAGGTGAGGCCAGACTCGTTTCAGTGGCACCCAGAGACAGGACAAGGGGCAACTGGCACAAACTGGAACTTGGGAAATTCCATCTGAATGTGAGGAGAACTTCTTTACTTGGAGGGTGACTGAGCACTGGAACAGCCTGCCCAAAGAGGTGGTGGAGTCTCCTTCTCTGGAGATACTCAAACCCGTTGGGATGTGTTCTTGTTCAACCTGCTCTAGCAGGGGGAGTTGGACTCAATGATCTCCAGATCTTCCAACGCTTGCCATTTTGTGATTCTTCCTTTCATACACCATGTCCATTAGGTTATGAATATACAGTAAGATAATTGAATGAATCCTCTCTTTCTTAACTAATAGTAGGCTTTCAATCCCTAGAGTCATTGAGGCTAATGCAGCATTCAGTGTTTGGATCTGGTCAGTCATTTTGCTGTAACCTTTAACCTGATTCCCACCTTGTTTGAGAAGATAAAAATTTGCTCTTGGGAACTTGAGGGGCTATTAATTGTTATAAATGTCTCCAAACAACATTGAGTCTCTGAGGAATGACTAAACAAACAACAAAAATAATAGTCTGCAGGGCTGTAATGTAGAGAAGCCTTGTCTTTTAGTTGCACTGAAATATGGCACTGGCAGCGTTAAGGACATTGCACGAGAAGAAATCTTCCAGAAGGAAAGGTTCAGTTGCAATTTGAAATAGATATGTCTCTTTCTTTCGCTTTAATTGTCTTTAAAATGTCTATTTTGTATTAAAGCAAATAAATACAGGTATGCCATGATTTGATTTAGTGAAGCTGGGGATATTGTTTTTGAGAAAAATAAATATCTTGGTTGGTTTGCTGCTGGTTTAATTTGGCTGTTGACAGTGTCTATAATTCTTTAAAAAAAAAAACCAACCTTTTTTTTTTTTCAGTTGCAAAAGGTTACTCACTGGGTTTGGGATGGAAATGCTGTCTCTGGAGTCAGTGACCCTTTTATGCTCTGCTGGTCTTGTTTGCAGTCTGCCATATCCAATACTTGCTAAATCAGACAGGTCATTGCAATGCTTTCTTTTCACTATCTAAATTCCAGACACTTTTTTTTTTTTTAACTTTTCCTCCTCCTACCTGTCTTTTTTCTGTGAGTTTGTGCCATCCGCCTGCTTTGGCAGAACAGGAACCATCTTCCTTCTTTTCAGGTAGTAACAGGAAAGGGGAAGATGGCTCGATTCTGGGTGTTCAAATTGCTTCATTGCTCCTCTTTGTCAAGTAGAAGACGTTGTTTCCTTCAGTATTTCAGAGGTTCTGAGTGATGCCTCACTCTTCCTTGCACATATGAAGTGCTGTTTCAGCCATCCTCAAAGTCCTCATCCTTGAGTACTCTCACATCCTTACCAAGCTCAACAGGTGCTTGTTTTTTATTCATGCTGAAGACCTGGACTATTTGTATGATGATTGTTTGTAGGATTCAACAACACTTTTGGAAAGGCTAAAGCTGAAAAAACCAATCTTGTCAATAAATTTACTGTCTGGAGCACTGAAGCTTGGTTGCTATCCTTGTCCTTTGCTTTGACCTGGAGTCATCCCACATATTTGACACTCCTAAATTCCAGCAGGTTTTTCTCTCAGCTTTTTTATACACGTTGCAGAGAGAGTCAGCATCAAGCTTCAGATGGCAAACGGGCTGAATCATATTTTGAAGACCCTAGTGGGTGTGAGAGCCCATAATGACAAGGGACTGGGTGAGATGTATTTAGTGACTACAGTTAAAAGCCAGAAGCATCTTACCTACAACCTGAAGCAAGTCATCCTCTACCTTTTTCTTGCATACTGTCTTGATAGAATAAAAATAATATTGTATACATAACTGGTGTAAGAAAGTTACCCATTAATGCTGACATAAATGGTATGTATATCAGATGTGACCCAGCTGTAGGACCACACAGTCTTTCCTCAGGCTTGTGGCTACACAAGATCCCTTCCCCTTGTTCTATCTCTTTCACATGAGCTAAAATACAAAAACGTGAGTAAAGTGAACTAAGCTGTAAGCAGGTTTATTTTACCATTAACTGGCTCTAGTTCTGAACTTAAAAGTAGACTCCTAATAGACAATAACACGGAAATACAAGTGGATAAAGGCCAAAACTGTTTGCTGTTGCTGTTGTCCTTTTCTCCCTAAAGCTAGTTGACAGCCTCTTTTGAAGCCTGTTGTCAATGATACGACTAAAGACTTATCAAATCAATTCATGTTAACAAGTTTTTGCTTGTCATGTAAGCAAAATACTATTGACAGATTGACAAACATCTCTCTGGAAAAAAATATTCCATAATGACATCTGTTAACTCACATCCAGGGAATAATTAATATCAAACACAAAACTTAATTTGTTATTTTTCTTCAGCTATTCGTTAGTTCAAATTAAAATTATTGTTTTATTAATATGGAATATGCATTCTTATTCCTGTCACTTTGCTTTGCCTGTTTGCTTGTGTCAGGTGCATCTCTCTGTCCACCTCAGTGATGGGAAACGTAATGGCACTGATGTCTCTTGCCATTAAGTTGAAGCAGCAGCTTTGGGACTTTTATTTTCCAGACATCTGAGAGAGTGAACAGAATTCTGAAAGAGGGTATCATTAAATCATAAATTTGCAATTTGCTTATTTTCCAGCTGTGCTTAGTGTGAAAGTAATGCAGTTTATCCATCCTTATTAAGACATTTTTATCGCTAGTTTATCCTTTTGACTTGAGAAATTTTTAGTATTAGTTTTCATAAAATTGTATCCATTATGTGGCAACAGAAGGGATAACATTCTGCTAAGAGGAAAGATTCCTTTCTCAGATTTCAGAAATAAAAATAAAGTTGCCTACTATAATTTATTTGGTCTTTATTTTGTGTGAGTTAATTCAGAACTAGATGAGCTAGTTAGTTAAGACAATACAGAAAGTCTGCAAACGTTCAGGCAGTTGGGAGTGTGGTGACTATCCCTGTGTTACTGGGCTGTTTGCTCTCACTCTGCATTTATAAACAAGGACTTGCTCCCAGTTTTAGGGGAAAAGGTTCTTTTGAGTATGGATTCTAACTAGGCTTGACTATAGCTGAAGGGTTTTGTCTTGGAAGTTGTGCAAAAATCTGTTTTATTCAGTGAGTCAGTGCCTATGTTTGACTGTTGGGTTATAAACCTGAGCCAAAAAGGGGATTTGGCAGATAGGCATCTGGCAACTCCAAAAAAGCCTGTTCTGTTCCCAACCAATTATTCCCTGCATCTTGCCCACCGAGGCATAGTTTCAAAGTCTGGGAGAAAAGCGCGTGGAAGGAGGAGAGGAGAATGTTGTCACATGGTGTTCCTGATCCAGGATTGGGCACCGAGACATTATAATCACATCAAATAAAAATAATGTCGGCAGCCAAGTGGTGAGTGCAGGCAGTTTGCACAGCTGTCTGTTGTAGTTTTAGTCCTGCCAGTTAGTCAAGGCTATCAAGTCTGTCTTGACTAAGAGCAAGAGTTGCAGTTTGAACATCCAAGGCAACATAGTATGTGAAGGTTTTAAAAATATAAAAATTAAACTGGCTATACTTGCTGTGATAGTGAGCCTTATCCTAGTTAGAGAATGGTTGTGAATAGCTTGTCATGCATTTTCTGCATTTAACAAACTTGTCAGTAGTGGGTTTCTCAGTGTTATAATAATGCAAACCCATAAATCAGTAGGAGAAGATAACCCTCTCTATCACACATGCAGCCTACGTCAGTGTGTGTGAGGAAACAAATGAAATGTAAATAGCATTCAGTTATGGACATATATTAGAGCGTTAGCATTGGATTTGTTTGAATTGTCAGATTGCATGTCATCTCAGATAATGCAGAGGAACCCTGTTCTTACACAGTCATTAGAAATCTTTTCGCTTTCTCATTCAAATATCATGCATCCTTTACACACTTCATTACCCTGCTCCTCTTTACACAGCATGAAAAGTCTTTATGCCTTGTGTGTTTTTCTGATTCACACAAGAGGGTGAAGATCATACGCTGTTTTGAGCACTCTAAAAGCTATAGCTCTAGAGTTATTGTAATGAAAAATATCTGTGTGTTGTATTATAGTGTTCCACGAGGGCTACCTGTATGTCCAGTGCTCACACCTCTGTGTAGCCCTTTATAGCTCCAGCTAGATGTCTGAAACTGGTGGCACTGAATTTAATGGTTCCTTTTGAAAGTTCAAGCTTTGGCTTCTCTATTTCCCCCCTCTCTGTGTGAACTGTGGGATGTAATACTCATCTGCCATAGATGATCACTCTCGACACTGACCAAAAATTATATAGTCCATTAAGGAAAGTGCTATGGCAACGATGATAGTTACCACCTTTCCTTTACTGCTTATTACATAGCCCTGTCTTACTGGCAGTTTTGTACTCAGCATTGTTTTTGTAGAATTACTTTTTTTTTTCTTTAAGTCATAATCCATAAACCTATTGGTTTTGTGTTGCAATTTTGACATTTGTGTCAAAGTAAGATCTTTGTATCTGGCTTCCAAAAACTATGTCGTCTTGATATTATCTCCTAACTGTGTGTAGGGACCCCCTTTTGCCTTGGGGCTGTATAAACACGTAGGGAGAGACCATCCTTTTCTCTTATTTAAAATACACAAAACACTCAAGGGTTGAAAGAGGAAATAGAGACAAAAAGGTAATTTGGGATTTTCTCCACGTTTTTACTAGCAGTACATTGGTGAGAAAATAGAGACTAATAGAACTTTAACAAGGATTTCTTATAATGTGTCTTTGTGGTTTTGCAGGAATTAATGTAAAATGACTAGTTCTCTTTTAGAGCACTTACAGTATTGAAAAGGCATTCCTTCACTTCATTGAAGCATTTTTAGAGACTGATAGCATATTGCCAATATTTATGAAAATTTGAGGACAATTATGCATTTAAAATGCATAATTGAATTGTCTTGATTTATAATCAAGACTAATGTATTTTTCAAGAGTATGTGTAGTATTGAGTCCTAAGTAATTGATATGTAAATATACTTTAACATGAATCTGCCATTACTTAGAGGCACTGACAGCTTGAATGCCTTTTGGCATTTTAGAGTTGGCTATAATGAATCTTAAAAACTGGATATGAAAATAAACTTATTAAGAAGGAGGAGAACTTGCAGAGATTTCGTAATCGTCTCCTTTGTGGTGGAATAAGGGAAAATCACAAATGTTTCCTTTGAGGGTAAAAGCTGAAGAATTTGTGGAAGAACCGCAATAAGAATTGAGCTGTCAGGTTTAGATGGAATTTGAAAATTTGTGGGCCAGTTATACTCTCTGTAGTGGGAATGAAGGGAGCAGTTCTTTCCTGCTTGTTTGGAGGTACATTTGATTAATGAACATAGTGGTAGAGGATTTTATATTGGGTGCTTTGTTTTTTAGCACTTGGGACTGGAGTTTTTGAAGGCTCTGATGAGCCAGTGTGGCTGAGCTTGGGAAGTGTTTAGGAGAAATCCGTGGTGATGGGTACGGGACTGTATATGTCTCCTGTTGTAATGTTATAGTGTAATATTCATAGCATTATGGAATGCTCCGGGTTGAAAGGCACCTTAATGATCATCTAGTTCCAACACCCTATTATGGGCAAGGACACCTCCTGCTGGACTGGGTTGCTCAAAGCCCCATCCAGCCTGGCCTTGATTACCCATCTCTCTCCAAAGTGGGGCATAAAGTGAAGGGCAATGGGTACAGACAATAAATCTTGATCATAAAAACCTTGCCAGCATCTCCTTTAACTGCCAAATCTCATATCCAGCATGGGCTGTACAATGTGCAGTTACGTTTGTGTCTTAGCATTGACTAGTAAAAGGAAATGCCATGCATAATACATCAGAAAAACGTTTAATCCTTTACTGTACTTTACAAATTGATGAAATTTTGAAAATTTATATGACTCATTTCACAATTAGTGAGGATGAAAAGGGGAGATATTTTAGATCTCAATATTGTAATTCATCTTGGTGAGATGTGTAATTTATTATGAATCTATTTATAAGTCATCTACCTAGCAAACTTATAGGAGAAATAAAGACAAATCATTTGATAATATAGGTAGTAAATAGTATATTTTAAAAAAACCCAAACCAAACAAAAACCAAAAGAAAAAGTTCTAGGTGTCCTCACTTAAACTCTTCTGTAGAGAAAAATCTCGTTTTAATACTCATTATTTTTCAGTGTATTGAGGTGTTATGACTGTCTAGGAAAGTGTTTCTTCTTTCCATCAAAATGAAGAAATTTAATCACCTTACCTCCATCTGTTCCTCACAGAAACAGGCCTAGATGATGAACTGTATATATCAAGTAGGTGCTTCTAGCCATTTGTACTGGGTAAGACATGCTCTTCTTCTGACAGTGAAATGAATATCAGCTGGTTTTACTTAAAATTTCAGAAGCCTCCTTGATAGATGGAACACAGGTAGGGAGAGCATAGATTAGTTGAAGATAAGACTCAGTTTGGGGGAAAAAACCCTGGTGAAATGGGGCAAAATTAACAAGATTTTTTCCCATCATTTTTTTTTTTAAAGACAGACAAATGAAGAGGCCAATCTTGCTAAAGACATATCTATACTTGAAACAGTTTATTAAAATGAGCTTTTTGTCTCTTATGCTGAAAAAGTGCAGCATCAGGTTCAGTGATGTCGTTATTGGGGAAGAGGAGGGAATTGCATAAAAAAAATACAGATGTTGCACTTGTCTCTGCAGTGACATTTGTTCTCTGGTTTGCGTCCTCATATAGGGAACAGATTATTGACAGGTGATTTTGGTCTAAACTCTTATCATTAATCCCATATGCCACCTGAAAAGACTGGCACAGTGGTATGATCAAGAGTGATATGTAGGCCAGGCAAGTAAGTAGCTTTTAAATTCATTGGTATCTTTTTAAGAAAAAGGCCTGTTAGAACATCCACCCATTCCTTTGGAAATGAGGTTTTTTGAGGTGCAGTGTATCTTCTGGTAACTTCTGTATTCCACAGAAATGCCTTTTTTTTCCTTTACTCTTTTTTTTTTTTTTTTAATGTTGAGGTAGGGAATATATTCTAAAGTATGTAGACTTTGTTTTTGGAGCAGGATACACTCTATCTTCCCAGTCAGAGGAATGTATTTAGTTTATATTTGAATAAGAAAAATATTCCTTGGCCTGTGTTCATCCATTCATCTGCATAGCTGAGCACAGAATGATGAAAAAGCTTTGGAAGAGAAAAATTATTTGAAATATGGCTTAATGACAGAGGGAAAAGCTATTTCTTTCCATTGAATCTCTGTTTTGTTTCAGGTATAACTGAATTATTTCACAACTTCATTACTCATGCTCCAACAAGATAGTCAAACCTGTTTCAGGTTTTAATATTTTATTATCTATTATTCTGAGTGGATTGAGTAAAGCTGAAATAAATGAGCCTATTCACTTTTAAAGCTTGTCGTGTGTTTAAGTACTTGGCAAATCAAGTCCACAACTACCACAAATGAGTAGTTCTTACTCTTGTTGCTAGAGGTTTGGTTTCATCTTCTCATAGAAAAATTGCCGTCTTATAGAATGATGAAAACTAGTCCTGTTTCTCAAAAGATGTTATCTGTGTTTTACCTTTCAATATTTTGTTGTATTAGGTGGTCTCTAAAATCAGGTGTTTTCTGTAGAGTAGTGAGAAAAGAGGGAAGCTTACCTCTCTTAGTGCTCATGCTTTTGATAGCACTCTGCAGAAAACATGCGTTAGTCCATTTCCCGGTGCCCAATTCTTTAATGGATGTAGTCTGGGGGTGGAGAAATAGGAGGAATATTCCAAGCAGGCTCTGTAGGCATCTAATCATGGTTCCTTCAGTTGCACAGAAGTTCCAGACGATTTAGATGTCTCCAATATTCATGTTTCCAACTCAGAGTGGGGAATGGTGGTGCTTAAGAGTCTGTGTGAAAAAACTTGAGGCTGTAAAGGATGTGGTCCACAGAAGTAACCACATCAGTCAAAAACCAGGCAAAACTTGGGGCCTGTCTCTATGAATGTATTGGATTTTGTGATTATCACACCATTGTCTTCATTCACAGAATCACCTAGGTTGGAAGGGACCTTTTAAGATCATCTAGTCCAACCAATGAAAAAAAAACAAAACAAAACACCCACAACCAACAAACAAACAAAAAAACCCCAACAAAAAACAAAACAAAACCAAACAAAATAAACCAACCAAACAAAAAACACACACAAATCCTGCACCACACCCAAAACAACACTCCATATCTCTGAGCACCATGTCAACTCTTCTCTTGAACACCTCCAGGGATGGTGCATCAACCACCTCCCTGGGCAGCCCATTCTAAGGCCTGACAACCCTTCCAGTACAGAAATATTTCTAATATCTAACCTGAACCTCCCCTGGTGCAACTTGAAGCCATTACCCCTTGTCCTATCATCTGTGACCTGGGAGAAGAGATCGACCCCCCTGCTACACCCTCCTTTCAGGGAGTTGTAGAGAGCAATAATGTCTCCCCTCAATCTCC
>BJBW01002214.1:98634-123068 GCA_004320125.1 Scolopax mira | reverse complement strand
AGCTCAGGAGCCTAACACATAGTTTAGTATAAACATAATGTAAAATGAGTGTGAAGGATAAACAATTCCGTGTGAATTTTTGTTTTGGAAAAAAATCCAAACCAACAAACAAACTGAAGGGGACCCCACCACCAAATAAAACAGATGAAGGAACCGGGTGTTTACCACCACAGCCCTCGAAGTCCTTACAGTCACTCAAAGCCAAACCCCAGCATGCAGGTCTTCATGCAGGTATTTGCAGGGAAAATGAGAACTGAATCCTCCCCACATCAGCCATGCCACACCCCACTGGGCACATCCCCACAGGCACCCTGAAAAATCCCTCTTCATAATCTAGCAAGTTTCAGGAAGTTTTCTGTCTGAGGAAAAAAAAACCCAAAACCTATTTCCAGCTTAAATCCTTCTACACCACCATTGTGATTCCCACGCTAAATCCCACCATCACGGCCAGAATGGGAAACACTATTCTTGTTCTTTGTAAAAAAGGAAAAAAATGGTTCTGTTTAATAAAGAGAGTGTGTGACATCAAGGGCATGCATCTGGCAAGGCAAACTGGTGCAGGGCCATGCCTGGTGGCCTTGCCGGGCTTGGGAACAATTCTCCCTGCACAGAGTGATTCAGCCTGACAGAGCTGTTCAGGGACACCTGCTCCGAGCAGCCTTGGAGTATGGCAGAGTCTCTCACACAAGCCTTCTTCTGTACTGAGTCCAGCTCTAACAGCAGCCCCCCCAGCCAATGGGCCACCTCTGGTCTCCAGGTTTCCCTCCAAATCCTGACAATCAACTGCTCATCTACCACCCTGCACCTATTTGTAGGGAAGACACGCACACGTTGTCACCCTATCCTGGAGGTTCCTGACTTACAGGAGGTAGAGATGAGGTCTGTGTTGGAAGAACCTTCCTACTTGCTTTGTTCTTTTGTTACTGAACTAAACCCTTACGACCAGTCAGTGGGGAAGCCAAGCTTTCTCCCTCTCTTCCCAGAGGAAAAAAGAAAACGCCACATACCACACAGGACTTTGTTGAAAACTGTCAGTTATGGAATGAAGTTATGGAATGACTGTTCCCATCTTCACCAACACTTTAAATAGAACCATGTCAGTCCTGGTATGGCGTAAGATCCAATTGACTTTTGTTATTACTTTTTATAAGTTATTGCTACTGTCTGAAAAGTAACAAACCCTGTTGATTATAGAATTCTGCTGATACCAATTCAATCAGTGACTATAACAGTTACCCCAAGTACTTGCAAGAGTAAAATATATAGGATGCTTCATTCAGATAAATAGCTCCTTAGGATTAAACCCAACAGTAACCCATCTAAACTTCATAGAATTCACAAAATTCATAAAATTCTGACATTAAGCAAATACAATGCTCAACAATATTCATATTATTCTGGAAGAGGAGCTACATACCAAGCTAAATCAAATGAACACCATTAAGTTAAAACTAATTTTAAACCAATACAACATTACTTTTCGTATACTAGAAGCCTTAGATTTTAGGAGGCAAGTTATACTGGCATCCATTTAACTATGCTGTTACCTCCTGACAAGCTATATAGGGAACAAAACTAAGAAAATAAACCTCCTGACACCGTACTGCTACTTACTCTGGAATCTGAAGAGTAAAGAGCACAGAACACCACCATAACTCACACTTACTATAAAGCAATTTTCCAATACATTATTTAAAAATAAATAAACTTTATTTCCCCTCAGGTTTGGGACCTAATCTGAGTTAGCAGAGGTTACAGAAGTGTTACAAATCTACAGGCCAACAGAGTATCTTACCTGGTTTGCCACTACTGCATCTTGTGGATCATCTGGTTCTGCAGCTGCCAACAATGCTTGCAGCGATAACAACACTGTTCTTAGAGTCATTGCTGCTGCCCTAAAATTAAAAATTTGAAAAATACTTTACAACCTCCCATGCCTATACTCACCTTTACTGCTGTATGACTAGCACAGAAGAAGATGTACATGTACAGGTAGAAAACCATTCAATATATATATTCAAATAGGGTTTTAAATGTGGACTTTCTTCTTAACAATGCTCTCTTAAGTTTTTTAAAAACATAGTCTTTGATCTACACATTTGATCATGGCACTATAAAAGAAATTCATTTAATCCAAAATAACAACCAAAAAAAAAGCCAATTTGAAGTTTGCATCATTCTTCCTTACCACCAGCAACAGCACCTTTGCTTAAGGTCTAGGTACTGAACTGGCAGCCCACGTGTGCTCCCTCTGCTGGCACTCTGCACAGCAAGATAGCCTATACAGAAATAGTGACCTCTATTTTAAACACTTGTAACAGATAAGGAATTGTATACATTAGATTTCTTTCACATTGCATCAGTTTAACTATGACCATTTTCAATAAAATTTAACAATTTTCATGATTAATTACTACTATAATAAAAGGTTTCGCTATTACAGAATGTGCATTTTTCCAGAATTTCAGATTCTCTTCCAGTTAAATACAAGTACTTCAGGTTCCAAGCTGAATGCTTCTTCTAATCCAAAGAATGTTTGTTTAAATTACAAAGATGGGGATTAACTAGCAAGATTATATTTAATCAGCTAAAGAACATCTAGTTACTGAAACATATGAAACGCATCCTCAGTTGTGTGAGGAGAATACATTAAACTCAAGAGTAGAAAGCATCTTGTTTTTTCACACTTAAATCACACACACACAAACCTAAGTGAAAGAACATAGAAATATTTTTGCTTTACATGTACCTATGCTATTTTAGTCTTACAAGGTTTCTGTTTGTGATTTCTACTGGTTTATACTGTCCTGAAATTAATCTATTTAATGTACGCATTGACACCGTAATTCACAGTGGTATCTAGAAGTATTCAATAGATGCAATGCAAAGTGTTTACTTTCCAGCATTCAGGCATCACAAAATGCTAAGTCTTTCAGGCCTTACTATGTCTGAATGGATTTAACCATTTTTATTTTTATGCAGTGAATTTCTGGAGCCACCACATACGCTATAAAACCTAAAGTCTTTTTTCCCAACTAAGTAATTTTATTACTCTATTTAGTGTAGTTTTAAAGCTAGACTTCACATGAATTATCTACCAACTGTAACTGACACTGTAGTTACTTTCATCAAATAAAAGCTGTTCTGCACTTCCTTTACAGAAATCCTTCTACTTCAAAGACATCTGAAAATCTGCCATTATTTAAAATAAAGAAGATGACATTAAATGAATCGTGGCCACTTGTGCCACACTTAGATGCAATTTACTTCCATTTACACCCTATCTTCTGGGAGTAGAAAATACTCCTTGGGGAGCAGGAGGCAGTGCTAAGGACCAAAGGTGCCATGGACACCTAGAACAACTTCTGTGCTAGTTCCAGCAGACTCTGGCTTTCAGGACTGATAGGGCTTTTTCAGTCCCTGCTCATCTGTCATGTTTGTAGATTTCTACCTAAAGCATGCTAGGACTTGAACTTCTGTTCTGACATTCCAATTTCAAAATGAGTAATAAAAATAAATATCCATTTGGATATACAGATGGCTATATGCTCAAAGAACCCCAAAATAATAAATTTAGACAAGACTAGTTTAACTACATATGTAAAAAGATTTAAAAATGTAGTTTACAACTTATTTTCAAGTCTCATGTCTCAAAATGTCTTTCACATCTCATGCATAGTAAGACAAAGTCTTCACTAGACACAAACATTTAAATAAGTATCCTTAAATCATAGAAGAAAACATGTTACAACTTTAGCTGCTATTTGTATTGAAAACCAGAAAATTAAATTTTGTGATGAATGGTAAAGAAAAGCTGACTTATTTCATGTAAATATTGTATACTCAAACATTTTCTACCTTTAGGACACCAATTAACTTTCCTGATGAAAAAACATAAAAAAAACCCTTTTATTTTCTCTGTAGCTTAATTTTTCATCTATAAATTAAGATTCCCAGAAGAAAGCAAAGGGACAGCTAAAAATAGATTCTTATTCCCCAAGTATCTTAAAAAGCTCTTCTTCCTTCCCTTTACTTTCTTTTTGGATAATAAAGTGAATGGAGAAGACTGCCCAGAATTGCATTTAGAGGCGCTAATAAGGCAGGACCTATTCCTCATCAGCAAGAGCAAAACCAATTCTCATTATCAGCTCTGGAGGAAGATCTATGCTGATAGTGGCACAAAATTAAAAAACCCAACATGCACCCCCCATGTGACATCCCCACAAGCTAGCAAAGAACCTGCTGAAAAAAAGTTGTATTTTCCTTAAAATGAACTTCCAGTGTAAAGATACGTGTTTTCTGCATTTTCCAGTGCTCCTCAAGGGTTTATTTTTCCAGAATAGAATCCTGAAAAAGAGAGATTTTCAACTCTTCTTATATTTCAAGTTTATTCCTAGGTGTGGGTTTATGCACACTCTCATGGAGTTCAAGCAATTCTCTCTGGTAACTCAAGCCAACTACATGCTTGGGGTTTAGAGGGTTGGTTTTTTTTCTTGCCAATGGCAAGGTTTTGTATCACTCCTGACAGACTTCTGCATAATCTATTCTTCCCGGAGCCTCACAAGTTTCTTGGAAAAATTTATTTCAATGCTTCACTTTGCTTGATATTCTTCATGCTCAAACGGCTTTCCGGTCTTTCATTGTAGCTCGTGTTTGCTTAGACCCATCATTCTTGTTACTTCACTCTGGATTTTTTTCCCCTATGGTTCCCATCCTTTTTGGGATACAACACTTAAAGCGGGTACACTCCTCCAATGGAAGCCTGACCAATCAGAACTAAAAAGCAAACGGCTTGCATCACGAGTTTTGGAGGTAAAGCTTCCTACATCCCTGCATCCTCTTCTCCTCGCACATGCCATAACATTGCCTTTGTCGCATGACATCTACTGGTGCTTGTTTTCTCCTGAAGTCCTAAACCCATGCCTCCCACCCCAAAATGCTGCCCAGCCACTCTGCAGGTCTGTAAGTTTAACGTGACAGAACGAGAGGAAAATCCAGCAACACCCACCAGTGAGCTGCAGAGGAAGTGCTGTCCCACCGAGAACTTCAATCTAAAAGCCTCCACTCTGGGCATCCTAACCCAGGCTTTGTATTGGTATTGCATTTGTTAAACAGCAAGGGAAACACGGAGCAAATCAGAACAAAGAAAATTGATACACATTTTATTCACACTTTTTTTTTTGGTACTATCTTGGGGCGTTTCCATTGAAAAAAGAGCACCCCTGTTTTGGGTGACTGCAGCGATAACATTAAAAAGCACAGCAAGCCCAGCATGCCTGAGGTAAGAAATCTTTTACCTTTTGATGAGCTGAAAGAGTCCTACGAGGATTATGAAACACTGACAGTTTTTCTTCTCCATTTTTAAAGGCTAAGTAAGGAAGTTTTTAGTGATGTTGAGTACATACCTCTCTGGAAACAATCTCTCCAGTTACTTTGAGAGGTAACCTGTCAGAACAACCGACCAGCAGCAGCCAGCAGATTGCTACATGCAACCAAACGTGGCTACTGGGAACATTTTTGTATTTTAAATTTTTTTAAAAAAATTAATCTGCAATATTAATTCCATTTGTGAAATAACTAGGCTTACTAATTCAAGAGAATAAGTTCTGGGAACTTGTACCAAGGGCTTACGGAATCTGGAAGGAGGGAAGAAATGAATAAGGCCTTTCAGTGGAAGCCCCTTGTATAGTCACTATTTACAGGAGAAATACAAGACTGGGCACCCATTAGGGAAAGGGGAGGAAAAAAAAAAAAAAAGAGAGAGAATAATAGAACAGCTCTGACATAGTGCAAGGGGGAGGGAGGGAGGGGGGAAGACAGCCTGCTTGCTGAAGAGGTCCCTCAAACAATGTTAATATTCTCTGCATTTTTCTCAAAGCTTTAAAGAGGCTCAGTACTCCTCAAACACCCTGAACAGAACTCAGCAGTTTTAGATACCTAAGAAGATGATTACTATGAGCTGGCTGTTGCTTATCTATCTATTAAAATTGTATTATCTCTTATAATAACAATCTCTGCATGTCAACTAGAACTTAAGCGTGAATCCTCCAATACAGCCACTACAAAAAATGTATTCTTATTATTCATTTTTATTTCAACTGTCAAGACCACAACAGCCAAGAGGTTTTTTTGCAGCCATACACACAGCCACAACACATTTGCTTGGTTATCACTGCTCAAGGGATTTATGCAGAACAGCTTTCACGTAATTTAGTCCTCAGGTTTCAATGAGCAGTATTAGATAGATTTTGTATTTAGGAATACAGTTTTGAGACAGAATACTAGCCTGGGAGATAGGTTACAGTAAGTGAAACCACATAACAAAGGTCATATCAGATCAGTATAAACAGTATTCCTTCTACAAAATCATGTCCCTATTTTAATCCAACCAGCAAACAGTAGCAGTTCTACAAACAAACTAGCATTAACAGGTATTTATGAATCTAAACATGATGAAAACCCACAGCTGCAAAGAATTTCAGCACCAAGCATATACTGTGGAGAATTTCATTAAGCTCATTTTTAAAAGCATTTAAAAACACTGCTAACTGATAAAACCGCCTGCCAATATGCAGAACAATATCTCAACTATGCTCATTAGAATAGAAAACCATTAACATGGAATGGGCGAGTAGGGAAGAGACTTTTTTTAACTAAATACACACATTTGAATCTCTGTATTTGTATTCATATATAAATGAACATTTCATCAGTTTAATAACTCTTTAAGAAACCCTACTAAATCCCATAGGACCAAATTCTATCCTTCAACTCCCACTGACCTCACTGATAAACACAGATATGCACTGGAATTTGAGACTTATGTTTAAACACAGCAACAAAAGCAGCATTATTCAGTTAAGAGCATTACAAGTCAATGAAGTGGCACTTCAGAAACAGAGCTCTTTGCTGAAAGATTTGACAAGAGAGACTGCAGAACTAAATATATTTTCTAGAACATAGCCATTAGAATATTTCAGAATTGCATTTGTCCCATTCACCTTTGGGTATCTGGTGAAATCCATTAAATATTAAATTAGTAAGATCAGGTGGGTGTTGCTTGGATTTTTTTTGTTTGCTTTCTAATGAAGCTATCGTTTTATTCAAATTATTGTTCAACCTCCACATACAGCAAGCTTAGACATGGTGATGTGGGCTTTGCTCAATTTAAATAAGTTAACCAGCCCATACCCAAGAACAATAAACAACGTATTTAAACAATATTAACTATTCATATAGCTTAAGATGCTTTAGGAAGATACTCAGAAACAAAGCATTATCTATCACAATACCAAAATCCTTCACACAAGAAAGGATGGAGGTAGCCAGAAAAGCTTCGTCTCCAAAGGACTACATGCTTTGACAAGCACTTCAACAACGCTCAAGAGATTTTAATTTACCATTCTGTGACTAAAAAACAAAATTTGCCAAGAGCACCACTAGAAAATGAAGGGGGTTCACTATGTTAAGAATAATTTCAGAAGGGATTATAGTACATAGGAAGGCTCCTCTCATCATCACTGTGTTCTGTGAAATTCTTTCCTTAGTGCTTCCAAATGAAAATGGTGTTTCAAAGGAAGAACTTAACAGGATGTAAGTGGCATAATATTGGTGGCCCCTGGGCCAGCTGGTATAAATACAGAGAAGGCAAGTTCCTTTGCCAATACTCCTATTTTGTACATGTCCTGGTGAAGGAAGGTATTGGTTGGGTATTTTTTGTCAGGTAAAACTAAGACACAGATTAAGTTATCTGTAAAAGACTTTCAAAGATAACAAGAACTCAAGTCAAATTTCCTCTCCTGCTCTTCCTTTCCAAATTTCAATTATTTTGTCTACAAATAAATAAATAAATTGAAGGTCATGATTTCTTTAGTTCTTAGGAGACTTTTGGCATTTCATACTTTTTAGCTTGTTCAGTCAGAAACTTTCATCTTAAAGCTATTAATTGCTTCTGTCTTAAAGCAGCAGGTTTGGGATAAGACTGAATTTTGTGGGACTGTTCAAATCACAGTGTTTGTCAATGCCGAAAGAACAGAAGACCTGCCCCAGGGCTGGAAACCTACATGTGGTCTCCTGACTCCCAGTCTGTGATTCAGAAGCAAGATGATCCACCTTCCTCCAGAGAAAACACTAATTGGAAAATATATTAAAGTAATATGAAGATAACAAGAAAATGTTTTAAAAAGCTGTTAAATTACTTTGGTTTTAATTCAGAATGCAATAGATAAGCATGACTTATGCTAGGGACCATCTTTCCTCTAAGTTTCCAGGGGAAAATGCCATTTAAGTGCTGGTTTTGAGGAACATGATGTTTACGGGCCTCAAGTACCGAAATAATAGCCTTGAAGATACTTTTAAAAGTCACAGACCATGATACTATGAGTAAAGCAACCAGACAGAGAATAAAGGAATACCAAAAGATGGAAGCAAGCTTAAATACCTTGGATAAATTCTTCTCAGGAGAGCATTTGTGATGCTGGGATGTAGCTTCATGTTAAGCACTTTGCTGCTAGAAATAAAGAATTTTTGTCTTCCCATAACCTCAATACTTAAGCCTGGCTGGGAGAGCAGATTTACGTGCTCAAATCAGTGAGGTGATCCCCATTAAACACACCCTCCAAAATTTGTTCTGCCAAAAAATGTAGACCACCCAAAACCAAGCAAACCAAAAAAAAAAAAAATCCCAACACACAAACAAACCAGACAATTTCATGCCCATTCACTCATCTGGTTTAGCGTACAATCCCTCAGGAAACCATACCTGCACAGTTCGAGTCATTAATCTACAGATAACTGTAGGGTAGTTATGAATAACTAATTAGGTGTAGGTACTAAAGTGGACTGGCTTTACTGAAAAATTATGCCATGAAGCATGGCACATATGTTGAAAGAGTCTACTGCCTGAAAAAATATCAAGTGCCCGAGGCTATAAGAAAAAAACATGCAGTTCCATAAATCAAGACAACAGCTTATAATTATTTCTTTTTAGTAATTTACACTATGACTTGCATCATCTTCTCACTCTGTAAGAAACAGATACACTGGATATGTAACCTGCAAGACCTCAACTCAACTTTCTGCTCTAGAGTTTCTGCTTGGCTAACATCTTGATGAAGTTGTTGAAGTCACAAGCATTTGAAGCTTGTATGGATTAGACATTGATATAATCTGCTGGGGGAATTACAGACCTATTCTTTTGGGGTAGACATGAAAGAAAATAACAAAGATTAATTCCATTCAGGTTAGATATAATATCTATCATTTAATCTTCAAACCACATGAAATGTATCACTTGGAAAAACAAATAAACAATGAGTTCATCTTGCTACAGTTTGGACACTTACAGGCCTATTCCACATATTTTGGTTATTAAAACTTTTTTCAGTAACATTAAGTAATCAAAAGCCTGCAACCCACCAATAACTAAAAGGCAAATGGTTTACAGAGGTACAAATGATAAATATTATCAGTGATAGCTGATCAGTACAGTCGGTTTCTTCTCCCTTTTCTGTTGCTGACCTGTTATCTTTTCTACTCCCAGACTCACTTCATACATTTTAGCTTTAGCTCCATCAGAACTAATATTTATTTGGAAGTATAAGTCCAGAATGAGAATGAAGATAAGCACTTGCTTTTTTTCTGCTTACACCTCAGGAGGCTTAAAGGACAGAATTCAGGAAGTAATAGGTAGCATTTATTAGTGGAAAAGAACTAGCTAAAAGAAAATTAACACCAACAAAACCACCCAAAACATCAACAACGATGAAATGTTCATCCTAGCACTAGTTAAAATTTTTTTGTAAAAACTCTCTATAGTTATAATACCTACTTAGTACTTTCCAAAATTAATACGCAATCATTTCATTTGCATCTTTTCAACTCAAAATACTACAATGGAATATTGGAAGCTTTAAGGACATCTCAAATTACAAATATAGAGAGAAAAGCAACATGAGCTGTTGCCTCCTATCCAAGATACTGGTATATTTGATTTTGCACATTTAAATCCACATGGAATCTTACCATTGATCTTTCAGAATATCCAAACAAATGGCCCCAGTGACTGAGCTAATATTAGGATGCCATATTTTGGTGATAAACCGCACCTACAAGAGAAGACAATTTTAAAAAACAGAAATGGTTACTAAATGCAATATATGAAAGGAAGCATTTTATATGCACCATTTCTACTAATAATATATTTCTATAATATCTCTAATAATAAGGAAATGGTAATTTAGGAATTATCAACCTAAAACCAAAACTAAGACATGTGATATCACTTATTTCAGGTTTCAATATTGCAAGGCCATTTGTTAGACAGAGCCTTGCTCTACTCAAAAACAGACTACCAAACTAAGCACTTAGCACCCTAAGTGCTTTCCCATACACCGTCATACGTACATATCCTTGCGTCACGTAACACCATTTAGAAATGCCCTCCAGTAGTACCAGACTTTCAACACAAGCAGGCAGTCAAATACAGACATAAAATTTCCAATATTGTGAATGCTAGAAAGTCCACTCCTAAAGTAAACAAGTCCCCAACTCTTAGCATAGACATGGGATCTCACTGTTCAGCTAAATTTTTGGTAGCTACAAATGTATTATAAGCATTTCCTTGGTGGATGCTACTACTTCTACAATTATCCAGTCTCATAACCCATAGGCACAAATCTCTTCAGAGCACTAGATTACCTAACTAGATTACAATTATTTTTCCTTGCTGTTGAAAGGATCTAGTTCCAACATTCATTCATTGATCATGCCCATATTATACACTAAAATAGTGTATTCATGCTCACAAAACATGAATAAAATTAGCTTGATTTCTTTATTCTCTTAAAGACAGCAAGAAAGTTAAAACCAGCATTTTCTTTTAAAAAGTCTCAAAACCAAAAGCTGTCCTCTGAAAGGAGTATGTGCGCGTCTCTAAAATTTCTCCTTCATTTTCAGGTTGTACTTTAACTGCCTTCTAGTGACTTTGACCTCTCTCTCCATTTCTCATCTCTACCTCCTCGCCCCAAACTCCTGACAAGCTTTTTACTTATAGCACAAATGTTTCAACTTTTGCTCCTTATCTGCAAGCAAATCAGTGCAGAGAACACATTATTCGTCAGGCACTACAGCAAAACACTGTACATACAGGGCTATAATAGAATCAGTGCAATCATGGTGTATAAATAGATAAGACCATAACAGTTCTGCTTTCTAGGACAGAAAATAAGAGATCATGTCAACTGAGCCACTTATTAACCAGCTCAACTCTCTAAATCACTTTGAAAATGTAAAAAGCCATGTAAGTACTAGGTATTTTCTCACAGTGAATGAAAGCTAACAATGGCTGTCAAAGCCCACACTGAACAAGATAAAGAAATCTTTCAGATGAAAGGCAAGGCTAGACACAAGCAAAAAGACCTCCAATTCAAGACTCCAGAACAAGTGGTAATATGCTACAGTGCGCTGGGCTTCTAACAGCTGTCTATAAGCTTTGGAATGGAAACCACCAAGCCCTAAAGCAGCAATTAAACCATGGTCCACAGACCCATCTTTCAATGTCCATGACCTGTTTCGGCTCTCCTTATTTTAGCTCCTGACAAAACACACGCAGATGAAAGAACCCGAACCAACAGACATTTTCATTACGACTTTCTGAATCTTTGCTCCAGCCTCAAGGAGCTCATTCAAAGGACAAGAGCCAAGGAGCTAAGAACTACTGGCACCTCTCTCTTCCTCCACTTCTACAGGTCCTCCCCAGCATTACATACCAGGGTGAAAACAACCAGATCTAGGGCATGTTCTTATTTCAAAGACATCTTTCAGACAAACAGAAAGCCAATCAAGAAGCTGAGTCAGGCAACTCAGGAAGGAGTCTGCTGATTCATCAGAAGCCACTGAAGAAGGGACTAAATCAGGGTACAGAAATATGCAGCTGCACATGGCTGGAGAGAACACTGTTCAGGATTGATCCATTAGGAGGGAAGTAGAATCACAAATTTAAAATTTAGATACTTTAGATATTTCTAGATACTGTATCTTTCTAGATACAGTAAAGTTGAAAGGGCAGGAGTAACTTTACCACAACTATTTCTCTTGTCTCTCATACATGTGGACATTTTATGCATTCTTTCAATAGAATTGCAGTAAGACCATCACATTTCTCTATTGGTTCTTCAAGTCACACAACTACACCTCACTATTACATTATTACTAGAAACTTGGTAGGTTAAATCCAAGACCCTACTAACTATAATGTATGGAGCCGATGAAATTAAAAGAATAGGTAATTACCTACTACAATGTTTCTTACATGATGAAAGTAAAAGAATCAGTAATTACCTACTACAACGTTTCTTCCATGATACTGAGGGGGAGTGATGATAGCCATAGTTTTACTTGATGTAGAGAGCATGTGAAAACTGTATTTATCTCGCCAAAAAGAAATTAAATAAGGATCAATAATAAAGCACAAGTTCCTCCACAGAATCTGCCAGGTTGTACTTTAAGGAACAACCAGAGTGTACTTCTGATTGGATACAACTATGCATCCTGCATTACTTCTACCTAAAGATGACAGCTCCAATGCCTGTCTAGAGAACAAAAAAAAAGGAAGATAGATACTACAAAGAGACTACACACCTAAGCAAATAAACAAGAATACTCAAAACCAACTTGTTAGCCAAATTATTTTATCCAAAAAAGTGTTTACAGTACCTTAGGAGGATTAAATGGATATGTTTCTGGAATTTTTATCTCTAGTTGATACCTTCCACCTACAAAAGACAAGAACAAGTCAGAAATTAAAAGAGCATTACTCACACTTAATCTTTCATGACAATAAAGCTTATGTTTCTAAATGGACAGGTTTTCAAGTCATTAAAATTTACCCAGAAGTAGTATCTGAGGATACTTCTGAACTTGATATATTCTATAAATAAATTAATATAAAGTGAACCTAAGTCATATTTGCTTATACAAATCAAAATCTGCATTTCTTAGGTATATTTAATGTATACATTCTTCTATAGTTTCTGGTTTCCAATGTTGTAAAGTCCATGCTCTATTTTACTAAAGTATCCCAAAATATAAACCAAATATACCTCAAACAATGAAACAATAGACCACAGGAGTATTAAGACCAACCATGGGATATTACATTGTTTTGACTCTTTTCTGATACCTCATGCTAATAAATTTTCTTCAAATAACACAACTGAAATTAACTGTATTTCATTTTAAAGTTTCTGGAACTGAAGAATGTTTGACTAAGTTGCTTAAGAAAAGCTCTCACGCTTTGAAGGGAAGAAAAAAAAAAGGGAGGTTCCAATATTATTTCCGCTCTGTTTTACATTACTGTCTGAAGTAGTTACTCCTATTCCAATTCTGCAAACGCTTTGACACACTAGGACTATTAATAGAGTTTGCAGGATTCTAGCATGCAATAAAGGACAGTTTGAGCTTGGTGGACAGAGCCACCTTCTACTGCCCTTTTCTAAACATTTCTCGTTTTTCTCTCCCATTTACAGTATCATTACCTGTGTCTGCTTCAATTACAGTTTTGTTAACATTGAAGTTTACTCCTAATACTTATGTCTTGTGGAGCGATCTCAAACTATCTCTGCCTGCCCACTGATGATCATTTGCCAGGCTGCAGTTTAATGACAATAAGAATAATGTATAACAAAACTTATACACCATTTTAAACGTTTCGTTTTTACAGAAACTAAAGTATTTCTTCTCACTTGCAATTGTTTTTATCATCCTACTGCCATTCTTTTAGAAAGAAACCTCTTCCCTCCCTCAATATTTGTTATAATTTATAAATTTCCTTAAATTAATGTTGAATTATCTGCAGTCTATTTTCTTTGGGATTTCAAGTGTGATTTACTCTGTTGGAAATTGCTCTATACAAAACCAGCTCCCTGATACTCTCAATAGATGCAGGAAGATTCACGTGCAGGGAAAAAACTCGGGAGGAATATTCTGAATGGCACCCTTTTATCTGTGCCACAATGCAGTTAGCAGCTACTAACACCTCTCACTTTTAAAGTGTAATTCAGTCTCATACACTATACCTGAAACTGTTTGGTGTTTGATGCTAGTATCTACAGCTAGTTTTTCTCACTTAATACTACAGTACCTTGAGAAGATTTAACAGAAAATAGAATAGAAGAAAAGCTAATAAATCCACAATTATACTAGTTAATGTCTAAGCCGACTGCTTCTCTGCTTACAGGACAGCACAGGCAAACTATTTTTGAAGACACATACACCAACAACAGATCTTATGTAAGTTTGCTTTTCCTTTTGTCTGAATTGAAGCATAATTCAGCAGCAATTTCCTCCTAAGAAACAGAACTACACTGTTCCCAGACTGCAAAAATTCATCAGTCCCTGTATGATTTTACTGTCACACCATTTTGTAAGGTAATATAAAACTTATCCTCGGGTATAACCGTATCTTCTGCTTACCATTAAAACTTGCCTTTAAAAGACAGATTAATACAGTCTTCTGCTTAACATACTATTCAGCCACCATTTTTTCCTCCACCTCAAAACTGCAGGGACCAGTTTGTTGGTAACATTATACAGTATTGTTGTCATGCACTGAAGTTTACAGCTAAAAATATTGTCTTAAAAACCAAAACTGCACAAACCTGGATATTAATTTCCTTAATGCTAAATTTAAAATGCAAGTGACTAACATACTAACTTCTGCATGTCAATATTTCTGTGGATTTTTTTTTTAAAGGAGTATGCATATGTATGGTTTTTTCATGACTATTTAATACTTGAGATTGAATTAAGCAGTAGTGGCAGAATCTTCCTTCTGTACTCCTGCTGGAGCATAGGTCTCACTACAGAGTTAGAGCAAGGTTCAACTATTTTCCCTGAAGAAAAACTCTTATAAATTTTGCAGTTACTGTGGCTCACACGCAAACTTGGCTTGAAATGCACACCATGGTTACAGCAAGGTTAAAAAAAAATATAAACAAAAAAACCAACATCCAACCTATATATTGAAAAGCTCTTGATTCAAGTAAAACCCAGGAACTACTCATCTAGACTTTGAAAGATCCTCTCCCCAAACACACGTTTTAACATGGGATGCAGATGTGTTTCAACTGGAGTCCTGTCTTACAGTATTCGGACACCTGATCAATACAAGTTAACACTACTGACAAAAAAATAAAAACTGTAAAATTTGTCAACAATAGATGGCATTCTTCCTCTCACTCATACTTAAACCAATGTCCCAATATCACCTAGAAAAGAATTCTGCTGCAGCAGTTTTCAGATACCTCATCAACTGTGGTCAACAATAAATATTACTGTTCTTTCACTTCACAATGTGGAATTGTCTGACCTGAACTACTACATTAATTAGCTTTTCTTCATAAAGCAATTCTTGCTGTGTCATTGTTCAGACTATAGATGACAGGAGGCAGTCAGTAATTATGCAGCATGCGTTACTGCGTTAGTCATAAAATGTAAACTACCACACTGGCCAGCCCTTCGTAATTACCTAAAGGAATAAATGCACCAAACCATGTTACAGAAATATTAACCTTCCAACATAAATTACTGAAGTGTCAGGAAATGCCAGAAATTGGGCTGCTGGTAACTTTCATCTTGGTGCATATGCCTTCTAGATTAAAGTAAACACACAACCACATTACTTTTCTATGAGATCCCTGCCACAATCAGAACACATAATAGTTTTAGCCCTCCAAAAAGAATATTTACTATATGCTCTTCATTAAATGTACTCATATGTATGTAAGTACACATGCATTTCACATCAACAAATTCCACACTAAGCACATATTACTGATTTTTATTAGCAGAATTATGCTGAATACGTGAATATACAGTGTTCAGCTTTTGAAATCTTGGTCTAACTGAATTATCCAACAACACACAGAACCCAGCTCTGCAGACAGGCATTCAAATCTTTTTTTACCCTCTTCATGAACTGCTATACAGTTTTAAACTTTTGTGACACATGAATACATCTTTCATTTCAAATAACTCTCAGTGCATTCTCCAAAAAAAGGGTCCATTTTATAATGCTGGCCTGGAGGAAAAAAAAAAAAAGAAAAAAAGCAAGGTAACACTGGTCTGGAGGGGAAAAAAAAAAAAAAAAAAAAAAAGACAAGCCGTGACAAACCAACTCACCCGAGGAAGATTAATTCTGTTTGAAAGGGAAAAAAACCACAAAACAGCATACCTCCCTAAAACACCACTCTCCCCACACCATTCAGGTGTTTCCTCCCATGCAGTTACTTAATTTTGCAACATCTTAACATCAATATGTAAGACTTGGTTTTATAAGACCAATTATATTTGCAAAAAATCCTATTAGACTAAACAGAATGATCCACTTCCAAATAGGTCACCAGAACAACTACGTATTTTATGTCCACAGCATAGTTCTCCTTTTAAATTGAAGACACATGTTACAACCAGAAGAAATTATCTTCTGTCCAGAAATTATCTTCTATCAACTACACACTAGTGGCTGAGGAGTATAGTGAGACATGGAAGAAGGGATGGGGGAATTTATCACTATTTGCTAGACACAGAGGAACTCTGCAACTCAAATTCTGGAGGGGAACATCCCTACTATCACAGATGCTTCTACTTTTCTACTCTCTCCTTTTCAGGTTCATTTCCTTTCTCCTCAGATCCTGACACCTACTCTTGCACAATATTTTCCAATGTCAACTTCTTTTAGGCTGTTTCCTCGTCCATTATCTGTCCTGGGCCCCAGCAGGGAAGTGAGTGAGCACTGGGGAGACTCTCCCAGTTCAATGCTACTGGACTGGTGAAGCAAATCACAAGGGATGCCCTCCTTTGTGAAGATGTATCAGCCAGATTTTCATCAGTAGCCACTAAGGCTTTCAAGTGCATATACGCCTATACCTTACCCAGTAATTTTCAGATATTTTCCCCACTGAGAATTTATTTTTCAAAACAATGACAAATATCACACATCTGGTCTCTGGACAAAACTCAAGTCCTACTCTTAGCTCCAATCCATGGAGCAACTAGAGGATTGGAAAACTTGGAAAATACTTTTAAATTTCCAACAAAACAATTTATTTGCCTGTAACATTCCTTGAGACATTTCTGTTTACTGAAGTTCAAATTCAAATTAAAGTAGATACCTGGCATGGAAAACTTGAATGTAACACCATTTAAAAGTAACAAAATAAATAAATAAACAAACTCCTCATTGATCATCAAGGAACTCTAACAGGAAGTATGTCTGCCAGCTCAATATACATTATACACAAACAGAAAGTTTTACAAGTACTAGCACTATTGAGTAATTTGGTATCTCTGATGAAGTATGCTATCTTAACTTCTGTTAAAGCTTCTGTGTGTAGTAAGTTATCTTGCTTTCTCCAGGCTGAAGAGATGCATGATTACTGACACTAGCTTTCATAAACAAAGAAGTCAATAAGGTGTAATTTTTGAAGAGAGCAACAGACATTAAGCTGTAGAGTCCCCCACTCCTGTATAAATTAAGTATTGGGACCCATGGATGGCCAAAATTAATCCCAAATTTAACTTGCAATGGCATCTGTCCTTGAGATAGAAAAATGTCACGTTTTGAATGACCAGCAACTAGATCACAGAAATATATATGTTCAGTTACACTGAATTCTGAAGATGTTCCTTGATGCGTCAGGGCTCTGGAGCTTAAAACTGTCAAAATTGTAAACATTATAAAAATCAGCATTATCCAAATTACAATGCGATGAACATCTGTAAAATAACCTTTGATATGGAATAGTTTTTCCTACTATAGAAAAAAATTTGTCTTCAGGCAACACAGAAATTGAACTATTTTTCAAGCTTAAAATCTGTAATTTAAAAAAAATCAGACTATTTTAAAACACATAGCTCTAAATGTTTATGCTGTAAATTAATTTTACAAACAAAGCATCTCAAGACACATGATTTGAAGTGTACAAAGATTGCATACACAAAAACATTACTTGCCTTCGTATGGTGTGTCCGGAGGTCCTGCTATTTCTCCTCTTAATTCTGTAAAATTCTCATCTACAAGATCTACTTTAATTTGATTTTTGCTCGTCTTAAAAATAAACAGAGAAACAAAGAGTCATAAGTAAGCATTTGACATACAGATTTTCCCCAAAATATGGTATTTGAAATTTTTTGAATAGTAATTTGTGAGAATATATAACTAAAAATTTTAAAATACAGTAACCTAAAGTGATTATCTTCCAGTTGGAATTTTACTTAACTAAAAATAGACTATTTGTGAAGCATTAAAAGTTTCAATATTGTTTCTATTATTACTAAAATAAGCAAACCAACCCAGCAATAAAAATGTAACTTTAGATATTTTAAGTTGATTACATCTTAAAAAAACCATGATCTTTCAAATCAGCTATGAAGTCTACATACCTTACACTATAAAAACGATTTGACCAAGTTACACACTGGGTTTTTTTTTCTTGTTTAGAGCAAGTTAATTAGTAATAGACATGATTGTCACTTTCACTGGAATACAGAAAGACTTCCCCAAATAGAGCACTCACTATTTTTAAACAATATGATGGTCTAAACAGAATACTGTAGTCTTGTTTAAGATCATGTTTATCTTTAATATTTAGGTGTAAGGCACAATTTATTTATACACTTGAATTTCATTGTCACCTCCTCAGCATTTTCACACCCCATATCAACTTGCCTACAAAATAAAAACACTGTATTTTGATACTGAAAAAAACCATATGTTTTCCAGAAGCTGATTCTCAGAAGTGTTTAGCCAGAGATATTTGTTCCATTGAATTTGCTTTCCAAGTCCAGAGAGCAGCACTAGTGAAATTCATACAAATCCTCCAGCCAGGAACTTTTTTTGGGGAGATTCAAAGCAGAATCTCCTTTTAGAAAGGCATATCATGAAGTTTAATTATAGGTTTGTCCATTTTGCTATTTCTGTACACCATGCTCACTGACTGCAACACAGATTTCCTGAATCCTGTTTTTTTCGAGAACTCATGCCATCTTCCCAGATCCTTTAAAATTGTTCCAACTCCAGTTCTATGCCAAAAAACCCTGAGCAGCTGCGTTTCTCCTTCAGAGTAAACCTGACAGGTCAGAGAAAAGAGTTAAGACAAATAAAGCTGATGGTTACCATCAGCTGGTTCTTGGATCTACCAGTGATGTGAATGAGCCATTAAGGATGATGAATTCAGTGAACAACAGCCAGGAAATTATCTCTACTTCCTTCTTGTAAAGGTTCTATAGATTTAGATATAGATTATCTATAGAATCTATAGATTCTTTAGATAAAGGTTCTAAAGATTCTATTCATCTCCCCCATCAAAGAGGGTACTCTTCTGAGCAGAGATGTTTACAGATAGAAACAAAAATCTAAAGTTTCACCACGTAAACAACTCTGATTAAAAGTTTCACTAAATTAATCCAATGGTGATTTGGGAACTTTTGACATCAAGAGTTATACACACTTGCCCTTAAAATGTAGGTGAATAACCTTCAGCCCACACAAATGAGGCAGCACCTGCAAAGGCACAGTTGAGACAAAGTCCTGCACTTCAAAATACAAAGATTGACCCAAGCTACAAAATAAGAACGCACCAGGCACCTCCAAAATCAAAAGCCAGTATTTAGCAATGGTTCTGTTTTACTGATTCATATCTATAAACTAGCTTTTTGTTTTAAGCTCAGCATCAGATCTTAAGTCTTCTTTCATGACCTTAGCTAAGACAGCAAAGGAAGTCTTAATAGAACTGATGAAATAACTTTTAAAACATATTTTAAATTTATTTTCTTTCCTGCAGGAAACTCCCTCTCTGAATCCAAATTCAAGCACAAGCCATACATTTCTCTTGCAAGTTTCCCAACCCAACTTTCAAGTTTTTTTCATCACTATTCCAACCAGCAGCTCCTTCTACCACCTCACAACTGTTAAAAGCTTTCTAAGCTACAATTGAGGTAGTTACTATTACGCTCTCCCCCAAATTGCTTCCCAGATTCAACATTTCTTCATATCTCTACTATTTACTTCCCTTGCAAAATATATGGTATATGTAGCAGTTACCTTTTCCAGCATTAATTTAGCTCTAAACATGCTAAAATTTTAATCCTGCCATACTCATTTTTTAACATTTTCTCCACTCTGTCCCATGATCACCTTACTAACCCTGCATAAGTGAAGTTAGACAGAGTCTAATCCTGCACACTATTGTCACAGCCTCGATATTTACCTTTATATTCCTATTTCAATTAGTACCATGCTAACTTCTTCACAAGTCCTTCCTGACTCCACAAATTTAGTAAAAATGAAACACACATCCATCCTATCCCTAAGCTCAGTTTCTTTCAAGAGGCAGTGATCCAAATCCCTCTGTTTGAGATCACAGCTGTAGCCATCTCCATAGCCTTATCTCCTTTGTACAGAACCTTGAGGAGAAATGGCAGGCTGCATTACACAGTTTCAATGTAAACATTAATTTAATTTCGAGTTCATGCTTAAATTCTACCATGCCCTCTATATAACAAATGCTTTTTTTTTATTCACATAGCTGAAGAACCTTTTTCATGCTATTCTGATAGTCTTTTTGAGGTGCAACCCATCTTGACCTTGCAAATTCTTGCTTTTTCCTTCACCGTTAGAGTAATAACTAATATTTAACTTCACTGAAGTGATTATTCATCCAATTAAATCTGGAGCGTTTTCCTACAATATTTTCCCTTAATGAGGATCACATAGGATAAAATCTCTTAATTTTAGCAGTTCTAATGGAATAAATTCCTGGCCTCCACCATAATCATCTGAACGGTCTCTAAAATGTTACCACCAGCAGAGTTCTCCAAAAGAGTTCCTCTGACAACAATGATCTTTGCACAGAATTTATGAATCAATTTGTGATTTCGCAACATAAGTTAATTTTCCAGAAGCAGCTCTTCTACAAAAACCTAATTACGCTTCTATACCAAGTCTAAAATAGCATCACCTCCTGTTGATTCAGTAACAATTTGGTGACTAATTCACTGGGCTAGCAATTCCTAAAATATCTGGGCCATGCCATCACTAGAAGCATTTATTTCCATAATCTCAAAGAAGTTAAATTCTGTAACACCAGCTTTCTCACCAACATGAAAACACTCCACCGACACCAAAATCCCTTTCTAGGAATCTACAAATCCAACACTACACCAGAACTTCCCACCATCACATCTGAAAATTATTTTGATCAAGACAAACAAAAAAAAGAGAAAGTAGTGTTAATGCAACATATTACACAATGCACGATGCCATTCCCTCATCTTTTTTTCTTCATATTTTAGTTGGATTATCCATAGTCTTTTTTTCCTTTTAAAACGGATCTTTGGCTCATGCTAGGGCTCTAGACAAAAGATCTGTCATCCAGATCAACCAGCCCAACTGCTGAAAATGCTGAGCATTGCTATAGTCGTGCTCACCCAATTTTATTCTGCCTTGTGGAGATTAAACATAAGTATGGAGATTCAACTGAAAGCGTGATGCAGAAAAGTTGGGAAAGATTCATATAAGGCACTTTCATCCGTTACAAAACCCTTATCTCTAAAAAAAAAAAAAAACAAACACCAAACAAAAAACCCCACAAAACCCAAAGGAATCAATCCTTCATGAAGAGTTACTCTGTGAGCATCCAGAATTACACTGCCTTGTTTTGTATCTATCTTCCTTGTATAGAACACACAACCCACTCCAGCAGAAACTTTGAAGAGTAAATTCTGCCACTGGGAAGACTTTATCCCACAAGTCTTCTCCAATTCTACTAAAATCTTTTAGAGAACAGCTCTGGACTCTCAGCAAACAACAAGCTCTTCTGTTCTTTTTATTCACCATGTCCTACAGGCCTTAACAAGGAGTCCCTCAACAGAGGGGGCTGCCTTCTTTCTGCAGTTAACCCACTCTATCGCCTTCTCTCTTCTCCAAACTACCTTTGAAACACTCTTATGTATGTGTTATTCATGCCTATTATCCTCTTCACTAGTCTAGTACCTCCACTCTTAAAAAATCAAAGTTTTCCTTCACAGAAGATAAAAAGCAAAAAGAGACCCAAGACAAAACTATAACATATCAACATTAAAGGAGTACATTAAGACAAGGTGATAAAATTGCACTGTTCTTCTAAACATTTCCCCCCCCATTTACAAGTTTTTATATATTCCAAGTTAAATCTTGAGATAAATCTACTTCCCAAAGACTGAAGGTCAATTAAGTTACCTTTTTTTTTTTTAAGAAGTAGGAATTCCAAATGCATAGAATTTTTTAGGCTTTACAAAAAGCCTCCAAATTCTACAGTTATTTTGATAAGTAGGCTATCAGAAAAAAAAGTTAACATCAAGTAACATCAGAGCTGGCAACATATGGATGGATACTGGTAGGTTTAAGCAAAAACGCAAGAATAAGATGTTTTGGGGACTTGGGGGGTTTTGTTTGTTTGTTTGTAATTTTTTGATTTACATTGCCAGCAGTTTTTGATCTCTATATTGAAACCTCTTGAGTGGAAGAGGAAAAAAAGCATAACCACCTCAAAAGTCCCTCACACTTCCATGTAAGTCATGGCTACAAAACACATTATAAATTTAATACCAGATGATGATGTCATACAACAAAGGAATTTTGTCTGAGGTCAAAATTGGTCTAGAACCAACCAGCTCTACTTACTCCCTGTCCCGTCTTCACACACACACCCCTCCCGACATTATCTTAACATTAGACCTTTGATCCCTGCATAATAAAATTACTGTAAAGAAATATAACAGGCCAAATTTTCCACTATGCATTCATACTATATTTTAAGATGTTGTGGTCAGAACAAAAAAGGAAGTGAAATTATTTAGCAACTTAGTTTATTAGCAATATTAATAGCTTCAATTCAGCATGTTCCTTTCTTGAAAGGCTAAAACAATATCAAAATTAATTATAAAAATTTATAAAAACAAAAACCAACACAAACAAGCAAAAAGAACATCATGCTTTAAATAGAATTAGATAAATAAATAAACCTAATGTAATAATGTAATGTAAATAATGTAATGTAATGTAAATAAACCTAATGGTTACTTCTGAATAACTCTGTGTGTAAAAAAAACCCCAAACAAAATCCTGCTCTTCCACATGCAATTCACTATCTGCAGTCTGTGATTTTTATAGGTTCTGTAACATGATTTTCCTCCATCTTAATGGAAACATATTCTATACCTGATAAAGTACTACTATTTTATGTTAATCTATTTTGTTTTTACAAAAAAATAACTAATAGAAAACTCTAGAAACATAGGCATATTTTAAAAAAATACCCAACAGAAAAAAAAGTTCTAATAATAGCAGCTAAATATTAAAATTCTGTAACCATTTAGTACTTTAAGACTAACAACTTATACATTAAGGGGAAGTTTTAATACGTGACAAAAGTGTTAAAGAATGTACATGTCAAGATTTCAGCACAGGAATAAATCAGAAAAATTTCTCCAGAGTTTTCTCAACCATGAACAAATCCACTAGCTTGCAAGAGAGGGCATGCACTTAAAATGTTTTCCATCACTAATTATTTCCCAATCACACCAACAAAAAAAAGAGTATTTTTATTTGTCTTTCTTTCAGAGATTTTTTTTTAAATTATTGTTTGATTCTTCTATGAGGTAAACTGTCAAGAAACACTTTCTAACCTACCTAAAATCTAATCAAAATTTAGGTACTTTAATACAGTTATGACTTACAAAAGTAGGTAGTTTTGAACAACTAAACATTTTATACTGACGCTGTAAGGATCAATATTTAATAAGCCAAATTAAGTAATAAATACTTCACCCTAGTCTGAAGCCATGCTATCAAAATTAATCTATAATACCATGAACTAACTAGCATCTCATGAAACTCTTACCCTTCCCCCCATGTTATATTCTACCACAACAATCCTATTCTGCACCAAAATCTGGCGTGAACATATCCTAAGAGAGTTACAGAAAAAGATCATCTGATTGACTATCATAATGAAATCCATATAATGCTATTTTTGCAAAAGACCATGAATAGTCTGAGTCAACATACGTGTTGAGCAGAAAATCCCAACCTTTCAGTAGCAGTTTAATCCATTAAACAATTATTTAAATTAATAACTTCAAAAACAAGCCCAAGTTAATTCTTATCCCATTTACCAACTCCTTGCAAATTTGTGGATAAGTATTTAAATTTTGTTTTGCCATAATTGCCACATTTGCTTACACCATCTTGCTATGATACCATTAACTCTCTCAACTTAGTCCAAACGATTCGACTCTCTCCACTTCACTGGTGTGCCAGATTCTAATAAAAGCCCACTTTTTTAGCTGACAGGTCTAAGAAGTCAACCACCAGCTACCTCCAGGCCTTACTTCTT